>JAFISD010000209.1:0-52110 GCA_022560085.1 Helminthosporium solani | reverse complement strand
AGCCTAGCGTAGATTAATTAATACTAAATTATTTAGCTACTTCCTTATATATAAAATATTCTCCTAGGTCTATAGATTTTACTACTATAACTACTTCCTTAATCTAGCTTATATTAGTAGAGTTATATTATATTGAAAAAATTAGTGTTACCATGTTGGTGGGGCATTACGCGACGGGGGGCATTACGCGCACGGGCACCTTAGCCAATAATACCAAGGAAATTCTCCAAATTTTGAAAGAAGGATTTTGCCGCTTCAATGCCAACACCGATGGTGATAGCAGTAATCAAGATGGAGAATATTGCTCGTGGGATCCGAATCATCCAAGGTATTAACATCTGAAAGTTGAGCGTGATGCTATACATGGTAGCTGCAAGATTACCAAGCATGCTAAAGGCTAATATTACGGTTATGAATTGACCGAAGCCACCTGCAGGTTGAAGTATGGCAGCCAGAGTACCGGAAGCAGCGTTGACCTTGTTGCCTTCTGTCCAAGAGGGTACATTTGGCGTTGCGGCGCCAATGGCAGCTCCCAAGATCATGAGGAGAATCGTAGGGAGAGCAAGCCCAGCATACGTATATAAAGCAATTCGAGATCTATTCAAGTCAATATTTTCTCTTCTATAACCTAGAATCCAAACTTACGGAGATGCCTTTGGATTAATGTAGGTCGAAAAATCGCTAGCCACAGCACTCCACGGTAGCGTGTAGCTCGCGACTAGACTACCAAAAGAGAGCACCGTAGAGGCAGAAGCACTTGGTGCCGCCACTTGTTTATGCAATTCATTCCCACCAAATCCGGTTGTGATGGTAATGGCAATTAGCGCTGGAATCCAGGCAAACCTTTCGTACATGTGCAGCACCTTGAAGCCACAGAAAGAGATCAAAAGCGCGCACAGAGCAATGATGATGATCCCGGTCGTAGCATCAATGGTCTTTCCGTCCTTGACTGCTGAAAGTGCCTGCCCTCCGACGATGGCATCTACGATACAAAAACCAGTCAGTGTCGCAAGATTCAGCAGAATGAGAACGCAGGCGAAAAATTTCCTATTCCTTGTCAGCAGACGTAGGAGCTAAGTATCGGCGACGATCATACCCAAACGAGAAGCGAGCCTGTATGAGCTGTCTCATGCCAGTTCTGGGTCCCCACGTGCTAAGGTAGGCAACCGGAATAGTGGATAGAAGGGAGAAAAAGAGAATGACAAGTGAAGAGTCCCTTAGATTCATACCGTAACTCAAAGTTCCAACCATACCGGTCGTAATCCTAGTTAATAGCGTTAGCATTGTCATCTTTCTGCTGCAGAATTGGGGGACTTGCGGAAGGGGGCAGCAGCTCATACAGATCCATAGCGAAAAGATGTTGGAATATTGTGTGATATTCCTATCTTCATATGGTATTGGAACAATACCACGAACTTCCACACCTCTTAGCTTCGCGACAAGCTTGTACAGACCCCTCAATTTGTTTTGCTCTCCAAAACCATCATCCTGATGGTCCTCTGTGATTTGAGATAGCCCTGTCAACTGATCCTCTCTGTTCGAATGCTTGCTTTCAATGTCGGCGTTGTCCATAGCAGATCGCTAAGTACCGTACTGCAAGTCTCTCCTGTTTGTGTAAAAGGATATGAGAGATAAATTTGTCTCTGCTCAGGAAATTGCAGTGCTATTTATATTTTTGGAAATTCATTAGAGGGGTTTGGGCCGGTAGGTAGTGCTTCGTCGATCTAACCGGAATCTTGACATCTGCATTTTCTGTCTTTATACTAAGGTTTTAACATCATAGTCAACACAAAAGTAACAAGAACAGCAACTATGAAACCGCCGATAGACCCGTAAACGATGACCATGTTGGGATCGTTGGCAGCAAACGAGACCCCGATACCCATGATAGCGCCTAATGCACTAAAGAACAAGAAAATCGCCTGAACAATCGACTTCATGCTGGCTGGAGCTCGTGTATATGCCAACTCCATTCCAGCTACAATAGTAAATATCTCTGCCAGCGCGAGAAAGACATAAGTTGGTACTTGAAGTCCGATGTTAACGTTGTTAGGCCCGTTAGAAGCTTGACATTTGAGCGGACGCTCAAAGCAAGGTCCGCTGCGGTATATCAGAGCTTGGATTCCTGCCGAGTAACCCATGGCAAGTGCAGCAAAGAAAAGCCCTAGTCCAATACGGTGTTTGGGAGTGAATTCAATCTTTCTTTTGGAGAGAGATGGGTATATCCAGCCTTGAATAAGCGGTAACAGAACCATTACCGCAACCGGATTCAAGTTAAACACTACATCGTTAGGAATCCCATGAGTCTCCATCTGGCCAGCTTGCGCCACAAGACCACTTGTCATCAGATCTATCCCAAGCATGAGGGGTGGGAACGGAAGACTAGTAACAGTTGTTAGTTTGTAGACAAGTGGTCATGACAGCATCTTAAAAATACTCACAACACGAGACAGGATCGCAGCGCAGCTTTCACTTCAGCCACAATCTCATCCGAACTTTCCGAGGTATCCGGAGGGGTTAATTGAGATGTTAATCTATTTTTATTGCAGAAAAGGGCTTTGAAAGCGGTAGGAAGCATATTTCCTTTCGGCGATGTTGTGGCTGGGTACTCATCAGAACGTGGAACATGCTATGTGCTATGTTTCAAGACACAAAGTATCACTCACTATAACGCGAAGCTCCTGCCTGGAATGTTATTGCAGATGTTGCGATAAGACAAAGAGCAATTAGGAAGGCGAATCCAAAGCTTGCATTCTTTTCGGTGATTGTGGTGAAGATGCCAGCTAACCCGCCAACATTGGTCATCCTAGCCAAACAGCTGTCAGAAAGTCTTTTCGTCTCTTACAGAGAATCAGAACTAACCAGTAATTTACATTGTAGATATATCGTATGGTAATGTCACGGCTTGTTACCGCCGACTTTCCATTCTTGAGATGTACAACCCGGGTTTGCTTCTCAAGGTATTGATCAACTGAAAGAAAACATTGTTAGTCACTAATAGTAGTATCAAGATCTTAAATACTCACTCATAAATGCTGACAAGTTAGGCTTGACGGCACCTACAGCAAGGTCCATAAGTGCTCCAGCAACTATAAACCCAGCAAGACCGCCAACTTGATATTTCTCTTGTGTGAAAGCTGTAGCAACAAGTATAGGAAGTCCTATGAGATAGAACCTACATTCTTAGCTTCTTTTCAACTTGATAATTGATTAAGAACATTGAGGCTTACACAAATCCTAGCTGTATGGTCCTCAGACGACCGAGCCAGCAGTCTGCTATTAAACCGCCTGCTAGAGGAGTCATGTAGTTGAATGTGAGCCAGATATACCAAATCATAATTGCTTTGGCTTGCCCTAATCCAAGAGCTCCTGGTAGGAAGGAGTCGTGAGCAGAGTTTTGAAGATAATTTTCTGCGTTGCGTAAGTAAGACTGTCTGTCTATGGACTAGAGAACGCACGGAAAGGTGCAATGGCGCCATAGTATCCCGCTCTTTCGAGGAAGATAACAGTTGATACAAGCCATACTTGTATTGGAACATGGTCTCTAACAGTTGCAAGATTCTGTCCATCTACACTTGACAAGCTGTCAGACTGGGAACCGAGCTCTTTCTCTTCGGCCATGATGTGAAGAAGGTTCAAACCTCAGTCTTGGTGCTTCGTCGGTAAGTCGACAAGACTTTCGAACCCACAGGAGTAAGACGTATCTATAGTTCTGGGAGTAGTGAAGATTATATTATGACATCGAGACAGCTTCTATTGTACGGGGCGCCCTGATAACCGGTACAGCATTGCGGACAGAACACTACAAAAGCGGTCTATTCACCCCAGAGTTAGGCTATCTTGGGCACGGATATACTACCCTCGATGGAATCAGAAATGATGCAACGATGGCCATGTCTGGCTCCTAGCGGAACGTGAAAGTTGCGCTACCCGAACTTCTTTGATGTGAATGTCGCTTACTCCGTAGATCCAGTTAGGAAGGCCAAAGGAGACTACAAACATGCTTCCTTGTAGGAGCGTTAGCGCGTCGCCTCCAACACCGCGCCTGCTACGACAATGTATGTTGTGATATATATGGTAGCAAGGGCATATAGCCAATTATTGAAAGCCTATCAAGTCAAGTGTGAACGATCTCCGGCTGACGAGAGGTATATGCAAGCGCCCACACACTCGGACCTAGACACAGTAACGGCCCCCTGAAGATTGTCGCCTTGTTGGGGCCGTTTTGACAGGGAATAAGAACGATACAAGAAGCTATAATGCTTACACTATTTGCTTGAAACGATCATACTCGTCTAATGACCGCCGTGTTGAGCAACAAGTGATGAATATACACTACGTAGTCTTTGCAGGAGACATTGCGCGTCCCTGTTTTGCTTATTTTACTGCTTATTTTACTAACTGTATCAAGTATTTGCTGGGTATTGTTGGCTTCCTTCTATATGTATACTTTTACGAGACATTGCGCGTCACACCCCTACGTCGAACGCCACAACACTCATCGCCTGAGGTCGCCTGATTTCCGTGCCGTATACCGGTATTATATGCCGGTGGGAAAGATGTGACCGAAATGAGACTTGCGCTGGAGATCATCGGTGACCCTTTTGCATCCTTAAGCAAGCATCTTCAATAGAGCATACATGAGCGGAATTATTCTTGGTAGATTAATCCAACCCATCAGCTCATACAATTTTTATCTTTATCGAAAGGCGTCAGTCTCTTTAGTCCATAGACAGATCAACTCCTTCTCAATGCCTATCGCTAGAGTACCTCCGACCATCAACGTAACTGAAAATTCACAGGTCATTTCATCTCAACCAGAAAATATCTATCAATTTGAAACCGAAGACACTACTCCTTGGGTTGTGGTTTCTGGCGCCTTTGCGCTGTTACTCTCTATCTATCTACAATGCTCAGCCCCCTTGCTCTATATACAGCCAACCGAAAATGAGCAGCTCTCACATGTTGCTATCCAAGTTGACCCGGATTCTGAGATTCGAAAATTCATCATAGGCATCGAAGAACTGTACCATCCGTGTCGTGGATCACCCGAAGCGCTGAATACCCTCTACCTATGGACAGACAGTCCCGATTTCAATTCTGTTTTCGGGTCAGGAAACTCTACAGAGCCACTGCGAATCCTATACTCTTCAAAAGGATCAACATGGAACTTATCACTATCGCGAGAGGCCACAGAAGGTGTCTCTCCGTTCGAGGCAAGATTTCTTAGCCAACTAGCCCATGTTACTGGGCAGCTACTCAGCACGAGTGACGAAGAACGGGTACTGCGAGAACTGGACTACATTAGCGACTTCGATCGGCAGACCCTGCAACAATGGAACCAAATTTCGCTTTCTTCTTCATCGACCTTAGTGCACGACATCATCACACAAAAAGTGGCTGAGAATCCAAGTGCAGCCGCGGTGCATGCTTGGGACGGCGACCTGATGTATGAGGAGCTGGACTCCCTCGCCACCAATGTCTCCTCACACCTGCTCGCGACGGGAGTCTACCCTGGGGAGTGCATCCCTATATGCTTCGAAAAATCTGTATGGACTGTGGTAGCAATGCTAGGTGTTTTGAAAAGCGGCTGCGCCTTTCTATTGATGGATGTTTCACACCCGACCAGCCGGTTATAGCTGTTAGCTAGGGAAGTAAAAGCTACTACAGTGTTATGTTCCGCTACTCAAGCAGATAGAGCAACCAATCTTGCACCTAGGGCTGTCACTGTCCCCAATAAATTCCAACTTTCACAGGGAAAACCAAAAGACATTTCGATCAACATTACCCCTGATATGGTAGCGGCCATAGTATTTACTTCGGGAACTACTGGAAAGCCTAAAGGGATTGAGATAGAGCACCAGTCAATATGTTCCAGTCTTCTGCCATTTGCTCGGCTCGCAGGCCTCGACGACAAGACTCGTTTCTTCCAGTTCTCTTCCTACGCATTTGATGCTGCTTATGGGGAGATTCTTTTGACACTATTCAGTGGAGGCTGCGTCTGCATCCCTTCCGACAACGACCGTTTTGAAAATCTGGCTGCATCTATTTCATTTTTTGATGCAAACACGACCCTTCTTACACCTTCGGTTCTGCGGTTGCTCTCACCGTCGGATACGCCATCCCTGAAGACCTTGCTCACGGGTGGAGAACGAGTGACGCAGGATATCGTGAAAGACTGGCAAGGAATGGTCCATCTGGTCATTGCTTACGGTCCTGCGGAATGTACAGTGATGTGCATTGCTAAGGCGCACGTTTCTGGAGGAGACAGTGATTCTAATATTGGGTATCCTGTCAACTGTCGCGCCTGGATTACACTCCTGGATAACCCAAAGCAACTTGCCCCAATCGGAGTGGTCGGAGAACTCGTCATACAAGGCCCTGGAGTTGCGCGACATTACATCAACAATCCTACCGCTACAGCGAACTCGTTCCTCGAAAACCCATCATGGAACTCCTTTGAGACCATGATTGGCAGATGCTATCGAACCGGTGACTACGCTCGGTTTACCAACGACGGCGAAATTATCTTCGCTGGTCGACGGGACCGTCAAGTCAAGCTTCATGGCCAAAGAATAGAACTCGAAGAAATTGAGAGCCGATTACAACATCTTGTAACACTTTCTGGAGCTCGAGTTTTCGTCGAAGTTCTTGAGCTTGCGCGGTCACGTGGGGTTACCAGTCTTCTGGCTTTCCTTCACAGCCCTAATTCCCCAGACACACAAATACTTGGGATCAACGAAGACACATATGACAAGACAAATGAAATCAATTTGGAGATTGAAAGATTGCGATCTCACATCTCTAAAGAGCTTCCCTCATACATGTTGCCCGCAGCTTGGATCCCTTTGACCCAGGTTCCGCTGACTCTTTCGGGGAAAGTTGACCGTCGCAAACTTCTCGAGCTCGGGGAAGAATATTACGAGGGTCTACAAGTCAGTCCCGAATGTGATGATGGTCTGTCGCTAGCAGAGACAGTGCTAGCACGCATCTGGCGAAACATTCTTCCACTTGCAAGGGAAAACCTGCCGTCAAACGCGCATTTCTTCCAGCTTGGTGGGGACTCTCTACAAGCAATGGCACTAATTGCTCAATCTAAGAAGGAAGGTTCTGCTCTGACAATGGAAAACATTTTCAGAGACCCAACTATCGCCGGCATGGCTGCAACAATGCAAGCTGTTCCCAATTCCCCAGACTCCCATTCCAGCGATACCATATATTCATCTACTCTCCCATCGAAAACTCCATCAAGTGTTCGCTCTGAGCTGAAACAGTGCGGATGGGATGGAAACGATGTCATGGATGTCATTCCTTGCACCCCACTTCAAGAAGGACTATTTTTCGTTTCCATGAGTCACCCTTCCTCATATATTGGTCAATTCGTCTTCGATCTCTCATCTGTTGTGGATATCACCCGGTTTGAAACAGCCTGGAAAAGCGCACTCTCAAATTTTCCCATACTGCGGACCGCCATTGCCCCTCTTTCCTCTGGATGTATGCAAATTGTTCTTCAACTAAATTGGCAATGGAACAGGGTCAAACAAGACCTTGAGTCATTTCTAGTTGCAGACAGAACCCTTGGGTTTGGTCCTGGTCAACCCCTAGCTCGACATTGTCTACTCAACGATCCTTCATCGGGAAATACTCATTTTGTATTAACATTACATCATGCAGTATACGATGGGTGGAGTCTGGACACTGTAGTTGATCACATTCGTAGTGTATACTCTCACAGTACACCTACAACGCAGCCTACGGCAAGCTTCGCGAACTTTGTGCACTTTACTGAAAGCGTCAATGGAGAGGAGTCTCGGAAATTCTGGAAAGACCAGCTCAAAGACGTACCAGTTCCGTCATTTCCCAGTCTTCCACACAGCGGGTATCTCTCCGCTGACGAGTCCTGCTTGAGCCACCACATCAGCATCCCCGGCACATCCACGTTAGGCATTAGTCCCACGGTTATGGCTAGGGCAGCATGGGCTCTCATTCTTGCAGAGTATGAGGGCTCAGATGATGTTGTCTTTGGTAACACGTTACATGGCCGAAACTCTTTGCCTCCCGATTTACATGATGTTGTCGGACCCACTATCACGACTTTGCCCATCCGGGTGAAGGTGGACCGCACTCATACAGTTGCTGCCTTTTTGACTGAACTGCAAGGACAGTTCTCCGACATGATTCACCACGAGCAATTTGGTCTCCCTCGAATACATGCCATCGACAAGAATGTCAAGGAAGCCGCCGCATTTCGTACACTGATAATAGTTCAAAATATGGAAAGCGGGGTTTGCAAACAAGAGAATATCCAAATGAGGGAAATTGGCAGGTCGCTGCACGAGTATCCATTGGTGCTCACTTTATTGCCAAGACAGTCATCAATTGAAGTCGTCATAACCTTTGATAGCCACGTCGTCTCTGCACCTCAGGTCGAACGGATACTGGCTCAATTCGAACAAGTCTTCGATCAACTCCACTCCGTACCAACAGATACTAAAATCAGCAAATTGGAACTTGCGAGCAAGGCAGATAAATCCATCATGTTTCGGTGGAATGCTCGCTTGCATAAAGCTTTCGAGGTCTGCGTCCATGAATTGTTCCAAGAACATGTCAAGCGGTCTCCCAACTCTCCTGCTATCTATTCTAGAGATGGCACGCTTAGCTATGCAGCCTTGGATAAAATCACAGATGATCTAGTCGAAGAGCTGAGTCATCTCGGCGTGAAATCGGGCAGCATTGTTGGTGTCCTCTTTGAGAAATCGCAGTGGGCCATTATGAGCATGTTAGCTATCGTCAAAGCGGGCAGTGCTTTTGCGCCATTGTCACCGAAGCATCCCCAATCACGTCTCGAAGACATTGCTCGTGAAGCACAGATCAGCGTCGTCCTCTGCTCTGCTTTACAAAAGAAACGTTTCCCCGATCCGCCTTGGCAGGCGCTGGTTGTCGATGAAGCTACAGCGCGAACGTTCAAGCACGGGAGGGAACCAATACGGTCTGTAAATCCACAGGATCCGCTCTATCTTATATCTACATCCGGCACCACTGGTACTCCCAAGATCTTTACAGTGCAACATCGGAGCTTCGCAACTGGGGCTATCTCCCGGGCCCCGTTTCTTAGACGAGGGTCCAGCTCTCGCGTTTTGCAATTTGCGCCGTTCAACTTTGATCCTAGTGTCGAAGACATATTGACAACCCTTATGTTTGGTGGTTGTGTCTGTGTACCATCTGAGGAAGATGTCCTTGGTGACCTAACTGGATTCATGCAGACAGCGCAAGTCAATTTCGCCAATATAACACCGTCTGTGGCTCACACTTTGGACCCAACACGATTGTCAAGCCTTGAAATCCTTCTCCTTTCGGGAGAAGCTCCAGATCAAGCATTAGTAGATAAATGGGCCGACAAATTACAACTGATGAATGGTTACGGGCCAAGCGAGTGCTCAGTTAAATGCAGCCTCAACACCAACCTTTCACGACAACAGCCAAGGAACATTGGCCATAGTATTGGGTCTAGCCTGTGGATTGTGAGTCCAGCGAACGATAACCGCTTAACCCCACTCGGCGCGATAGGAGAGCTTGTCATCGAAAGCCCGAACCTAGCGACAGGTTATATCAATGGCACGGCGGATGCTAAGGCGAAGTTTGCTGTTAGCCCAAAATGGTTGAAAAACTTTCGAAATGGTCAAGAAACCAGAATATATAAGACAGGCGACCTTGTGAGGTATTTGGAAGACGGCAGTATCGTATACATTGGCCGTATGGATTCACAATTGAAGCTTCATGGTCAGCGCTTCGAAGCCGAAGAGGTTAGACAATGTGTCGAAGAATGCTTAGATGACAAGGAGAAGGTAGTATGCATTGACACCACCAAATTCGAGGGTCAAGATTCGGACCTTCTTGTCGCGTTTGTGGCGCCAAAGAAGAGGTCTCACTCTGGCGACGTTGAATTAGACGCCACATTGCAAAAGGACTTGCTGGAGAAAAAAGAAACAACAATCCGCCAGCTGGAGAAAGTCCTACCAAAATTTATGATACCTTCTGTGTTTCTGGCTCTTTCGGCCATGCCACTTACCCAGAACGGCAAAGTAGACCGACGCGCCCTCCAAGCTCGAACTCGACGACAACGCCTTGACCCTGAACTTCTCGAGACGGGAGACCAGCCCATTCAGCCCCTTGTATCAGAGGAGGAACTTCTTATACATGATGTATGGCAGAAACTATTCGGAATTGGCGGAAAGAAATTTGGAGCTAACGCCGACTTCTTTGCACTGGGCGGCAGTTCTCTATCGGCCATCAAATTGTCGGCCACATTACGAGACTTGGGTCACTCTCTCTCAACGTACGATATATTCCAAAACCCTATATTATACTCCATGGCTGAACGTATGGAGTCGTTCAAAAGGGGCAGTGCGCCGTCTCCTTCCCGGTTCAGTCTCCTACGTACTATCGGTCACGACGTTGACGAACTCTGGGAAGCCCTCACTGCTTTTAGTATTGAAGAGTTCCAAATTGAGGACGCATACCCCTGTACAAGAATGCAAAATAACTACTTGGAAGAAAGGACATCTTCATTCTCTGGAGCCCTTTCTGTACGTCATATTGTGCCACTGCCGGATGACATCGACTTGTCCAGGCTTGAGACGGCTTTGCAGCGGGTTGTTAAAGCCAACAATGTCCTACGTACTCGAATCATACCACTGTTTTCGCACTTTGTTCAGGTTATTCTCAAAGATGACTTCGTTTGTCGTCGGGTTGGAACAATGGCAGCACTTGATATGAAAGACCGACGAGCGTCGTGGGGTTTCGGACAGAACACATCACGATTCGGCATTGTGGATGGAGGGGGATCTCAAACTCGGTATCTTACCTGGTCTTGTAACCATGCCATCTTTGACGCTTGGGGCCGAAAGTTGCTATTGGGGGATATCGACTATGCATACCAACACAACGATCTCCCACCAGCTCGACCGCAGTATGATCACTTCGTCAAGTACGTTTTTGAGCTAGAGCGCGAAAAGATAGCTTCGAAGTTCATCGAGGAGTTCAGAGATGGCGATTTCCAGAACTATTTCGCACTAGACGCTACCCAAGCCCCTCGTCTAAGTCGTTTCTTCACGGTGAAAATCGACTTCCCGGCTGCCCTCCCACGTGGCTTTTCTTATGCTACTACAATGATCACAACATGGGCTATATGCTCAGCTTTCATCGAAAAATATGAGTATTCTCTTTTTAACGTCCTGTTAAGTGGTCGGGATGCCGCGCTCCTAGGTGTAGACCAGCTTATGGGCCCTACCAGTACGCGAGTTCCCCTGGCCATCAGCATCAGTAAAGACTCATCTGTGCGGAAACAAGTGGCACTGGTTCAGGAAAGGCTTGGCGATGCCGCTCTTATGCAACACTTTCCCGACCTTGGCGACGAATGGCGTCAAAGACAGGCTTCTGTTCCCAACATAGTAGTCCACCCCGCTGAAGATTACAGAGATGAACCAACAAAACATCTCAAGTTGGTGAGAAGTCAGGTGGATGTTATTCAAGAAGCGGCAAACCCAATGTTCATGAATTTCAATTTACAGGATCGAAACGCTGGAGTAGACCTACATTTGGAGATTGACCCAGCGTATTTTCCAGAGGAGAAGGCTGTGCATTATCTTCATCTTCTGAGCCACGTACTCGAGCGTATATTTACACCAGGAGGTATGGAATTAAAGGTTGATGAGATCCCTTTCGGTTTTGATACCCGGACTACTCTTCCTCTGATAAATGTTGTTTCGGCATCCGCCGAGTCAGTTGTTCTAGATCAATGTGAATGAGTTGGTTGCCCAAAGGCTGGTTGATTCTTTTAGCAGGTAGGCGCAGTCAAGTGGGTATGGTGATGCTGAAAGCGGGGCTGATATGAAATAGGACTTTAGAATTGGTAAAAGTTAGGTAGATTACAAGTACTGGGGTCCGAAATTGGATAAGAGTG
The DNA here is from genome assembly GCA_022560085.1 of Helminthosporium solani. NCBI lineage: Eukaryota > Fungi > Ascomycota > Dothideomycetes > Pleosporales > Massarinaceae > Helminthosporium > Helminthosporium solani. Next base: position 40,148 of record JAFISD010000209.1, on the reverse strand, counting down.
TAATTGAGTTAGAAATATCGAGGGGGGCAATTTTGCTGAAGAAGGCTATTGGGTTTCGACAACAGGAACATGTTATTCTAAATTTCAATCTTTGTGTTCAACTTAACTGGTATGCTGTCCTCGCATGTCTATTCTTATCTTTAATATTATAATCACTGAATTGAATGCATACGATTCGCCAGTGCCAGAATAATGCACTAGGAGTTTCCCTTGATCTCATCATGTTGAGAACCAGCTATACAGCCAGTATTCACGCTAGCAGTGTAAGTACTAATGATCCACTGCGCATCAGGCTAGCCTTACTATGTATACAGTGATTAAATAATACCAACATAATCGCGAATATTCTTTAAGCTCGATTGTATGAAATACCTTCGTAAGCGAGAAAAAGTCGGCCGTAGTAAACTGCACCAGGTTTTACATTTTCAAGATCTTCACGTGAATAAGAGTAGGGTGATGTAGTAGGTATCAAGGAAAGCTGGTACACTAGTGTAAGGGGACAGATCTTCGACATACTAAGACTGACATATGACTGTCAGTAACTGTCAGTGACAGTCCTTGCCTATATGAGCTATCCTGTACCGAGATATCCAGCGTGTCAACTTTGGATCATTTGCACTTTTTTGGTTGCAATGGCTGAGCGCTTACAGAACTAGCCTTCTAAGAACTAGTTTATAATAACAAATAGCCTACTAAGCTATCTTCATTGGTTTATAGACGTGACTACCCTGAAAGATCGTGATGGCTTCTAGAGGATGTGTCTTCGTCGGCCAATATTAGCAGGTTTAACTAATAGCCACCATTGGTATGGAGTCAACATCAAATTCTGAATCACGCACAGTAGGTATGGAAACTAATAAATATCCCGACGCCCTGCTAAATTCCTGAGACGCACACTCCCAATACACCACTTTGCTACAGCTTCAGAATATCACAACCAAGATAGAGATTCACGCGCGGCCTTGTCGAAGAAACGATACGAAGAGCGAGACATATGTAAGTGCGATCTTGAAGCGCCAATGAAGGCTCATCAAGCTTTTGCTGATTTCTTGGGGACAGAGTATACCAAAACCGATTCTCTAGTTGCAACATGGCATCTTCGCAGAGCAATTCTACAAACACTGATGCTAGCATCTACGCCCACACAGCTCTCGGTGACTTCTTTGCCCACAAAACGAAACTCCATGTTCCGAAAGATCATTCCGACTGTTTCATCTGCGGAAATAACGTCATCACCGTCGCGATCTTGAATGACCTCGCAGCCAAGGGTCAATGTACTTTCCAAGGTAAGCAACCGTCGAGGCTAATAATCGACTAAACGCTAACCAACTTGCAGAAGCAGTTATTCGAATGGCCGACAATGCAGCAAATGACGACTCGGCTCCGCAAGCGGCACTCAAGATACTCAAATGTTCTCACATCTTCTGTGTCAACTGCCTCGCTACCTGGCTCAAAGCCCACAACACTTGCCCTATGTGCCGTGCCATACTCTACGATACCCGCGAAAAGAACGAAGCGCTAGAGATGGAGCTGCACGTAAATGCCATGATTGCGCGTGTACGATACAGTTTCATGCGTGGAGCTTACGCCGTAGCTCGTGCAAAGCTGGCAGGGTTGCAACAACTAGGAAAGGCCATGTATGAACGAATCTTTCTTCTAGAGAGTCTAGCTTCAGAAATAGAAGTTAAAGAATCCTCGAGGAGGATCTTGCAAGATCTCGACGAGCAACTTCGGGCTACGATCCTTGAGGTGTGCGCTTTACGGCTGAGGTTGTTCGAAGCGCAGACGATGAACACGTCAGCGACAACCGCATATACGCAATCCCACGACCAGCTCATCAATGCTACAGTTCAACTACAAGACTTTGTTGCGCGCCAGAGGGATGAGCAGGATGCTGAAAATCAGGGACCGTCTAGTATTGCTATCCGAGCTCACTTTGCAGTCGTCTTGCGTCGAGGCGATTGGGTGCACGAAGCGACGTGACATGCTTGAAGGACCACTTGCATTTGTATGAAGTTTAATAGTTTTGGGTTAATCTGCGAGTCGTCTTACGGCTACGGTATGATGTATGGTCTATATCCGGGGCGTTGGCTTTGAACATTGACCGTCGCTATGTTTAATCTGGAAACTGGCGGGCAATAGACATGGAATGGGGTCTTGTAATAGCATAGTATTTTGAGTGCGTCACAGTCTCTGCGATTCCTCATGTGTTCTATTTATGAATCACTGTTGGCAGTCGCTTCTCACGTTTTGTTAGCATGTACGTCAAATGATAATTAGTTGTTTTACATAGTTATATGATTAGTACAACATGACGCTTGTAATTTATATAGACAAACTGTGTTCTCCACATCCTGCGTCTAATTGTGTACTATGATGAAAGTTAATTGACAGAAGTCACCAAATTCTTGTACATGCGGAAGGAATAGTTTTGCGGGTCATCAATTTGGACACAGTTATCTATTACGACTATGACGGAATCTATTGAAATCAGCGTAGAAGGTAACGTGTCATCGTTGAGCGACAAAAAAATATTGTGCATTGCAGTATGTCTGTTGAATGGGACTCGATATTGACACTCATCGTTCATCGTTCAACAAGGGCATGGGAGATTTTCCGTACGTGTATCCAAGGCGTATCAAATCAAACAGGATGGGAGTGTTTCATTGACTAGTATAGTTTGCTTTGTGGTTTACGATAGCAAACACTAATTATTCAAAAACATGTGGCTTACCCTCCGTATGTGTGTTTTCTATTTGCTTTCTAGCAAGCAGCTTCCCAAGCATTATCAAAGATTGGTATATTACTGCAAGTGCTGCTGCTACTACTGCAGTCTCATACCGACCAAATACTTCGCAAAATGGAAGTCGCACCACCAGCCCCCTGTTTGGGGGTTTTAGCAGCCTCAATGTCGAGCTGTAAGGATAAAATCCTTAACCACCTACTTGCAGTGAAAGAATCTTCCGTTCGTCTTTCTATCCCCACAGATCTGACACCACCAACATGCGCAATCTGCTTTGAATCACTCGCCAGCACTTCCGTAGATCAGACCTCTTCTACTTCCTCGACTGCATTAATTTCGATCGAATCGCCAGCGCCATGGGTGTCCGAAGAAACACAGGTGCTAGAAAACCCCGTCACGATCACCAAGTGTGGCCACGTATTTGGAGAAACCTGCCTAAGAACATGGATGAAGACCTCCAATACCTGCTCGCTGTGCCGCATCAGGTTCTTTCACAAAAAGCCGGGAAGTCGGTACGACGAGAGCGGGTTGTATCATGTTGATCTACCAGACATGATTCCAGGAGACGAATACGAGCATATGACTGGATTGGCAATTGATAATTAAGTGGATGAGGGGGGGAATGAATGGGTTGACGAATATGGAGAAGGTACGGATAATATTGATGCGAGTACCGAGGAAATCGCTGGTGGAAAAGAGGAGAACCAAGGGAGCAGTATGGATAGTCTTGCAGGCTTTGCAGCGAGCTCAGAATCAAGGCTTTATTACGTTATCTAAATATGAGGCGGTGTATGTAAAGTTGTAGACGTTATCCTCATTTGTCAGTTCATGTCTTCTCTGTGTAACTACCAGGCACGAACAGACGTGAAGCGATTTCGGTGGACTCCCCACACTCTGGTCAGGGACGAGCTAAGATTTTGTCTTTTTTCATGGGGTCTCATTTCGCAGCGAGTAAGAAGAGAAGCAATCATAGTCGCATTTTTGGTTGGAAAGTGCAGAATTTAATTGGTAATCGATCCAGACTTGGACAAAGTGATATCACGTGAGAAAAAGGCTTATGATTCGTTGAAGTCAAAAGGACAACAACCAAATCATCAGGTAGAAACGTCGTAGATAGAGAGTGAGTCGATCAGGGAGTCGAATCTATTAGCAGGCTGCAACGACTGACTGTGTACCTGGGTATATATAGTTGCTCGGTTCATGATCAACACAAGTTGTTCGCTACATGTAAGAAACTAAACGGTTGTCACAAGGATATAAAGATAACAAAATAAGTGTTCCACTGCTCACTCTAGCTACATATCTAGAGACAACAAGCGAGTGTCATGTTGATACAAGAAAGGAAGGGATGTGCTAGCCAGAAATTCGTGCTACTGCCAAGCCGCCTACTTATACCCTTCAGGCTTCGTGCGTTCCAAAGGAAAGGGGATGCTTTGCACACGTTCGCTTTCTCCAACAACTCCTTCATCACCATACACAGTGGTCACATCTATTCTCCCTACTGCGTACTTTCTTTCTGGCATGGATTCTACTTCGAAAGCTCGCTATGGTGCTCTCCTCAAGTACACATACCGCGCCAACTTGGTCTTCTTTGCCGGTTTTACGGCCTATTACGTCATGAGGAGAGGACAAGCTCAAGAGACACTACCACCGCCAGCGGAAGCTAAGAAGCCATGAGCTTCAATGAGATACGACAAAGAAAGAACTGGATATTGCGAGAGTTGTAGGCGCAATCTACCCACACTACATGGCGGGATTGGATATGGGCAGCAGGAACACATCACGCGAAAAGCACACATGAACTGAAGAAAGATTTTCTATCGCTACCGAGTCTAGCATAGGAATTTGGAGCGCCTAAATTCGCGTTTCTTTCCGTCTTCAGAGGGAATTGCTTGCCCTTAGCCAAAGAGATCAAACAAACCTTCCTCCATGTCGCTGCCTTCGTCCAAGTCAGAAGCTTCGCGGCCAGAATTTCCCGAATCGTCATCAACAACAATGGGCTGTTGCAGGCGTCCGACTTCCGAAGTCGAAGCCGAGACAGTCGTAAGGATGTCTTTGACGTCCTTTGCATACTGTTACTATTCGAAAGTAAGAGGTTGCATCAAAGGGCACTACCTACCTTACCCTCGAGAGCCTTGGCGAAGAGTGTGGTCCAGATGGGCTCAACTTGCTCGATATTGGCAGCCTTGAGGATGGCTTGGAGCTTTTCGGGAGTAATCTCCAGACCTTCGTCTGTGAGAATGAGGGCTGCGTATGCTACGATAGTCTCCGAGCTTACGGTGTTGGTATTGGCGTCGGCGGACATTTAGAAACTTGGCGATGGGTCTAGTCCAAGGCAGAATGTCGGAAGTACAGTATCTCTATTATCGGCACGCTAATAGCAAGATGGCTATTCCGTAGATGCGTTTTGTCGGAAGTTCGGTTTGCTGTTCGACGGTTGAGTTGACGTTTGACCGCTGGTGGTGAATGGTGAAAAGATCATCTGCGATCAATATATAGAGCGATATAGCTCGCATCACCGCCCTTTTCGACACGAGCATCAAGGAGTAAGGCGTCGATGACTCCTAATTGATTCTTGCAATAGAATCACCGGCTGGCTGCCTGATCACGGCGTTCGGTTTGTGACTCACGTTCGAGTCACCGACCTTCAACTATTTGTTGGAGAAGCTCGAGCACAACGCAAGAGCATCATATCTCACGGCTTGTGTCCTATACCATGTATCGTTCGAACACACTCCTGTGGTTATTATCTGTCTTGGGAATGCCCCGTTACATCCCCACTCAATCCCAACAGCCATTGATGGTTCGTTAGACTCACTGGCGAAAGATAGATCGGCGTGAATACGCCTTGAATGAATGCTGTATTTAAGAGGTTAATTTACAAGACCTCCTTCAATTTTAGAAGCCCCGCAAGGCTGCCACCCCGAAATATTATAGACGATCGTAACTTGCTATTTGCACAAAGCGTGATATTTTCTATCGACTGCTGTCAAGCTGGAAGAATTGCACTAAATCAATGCACCAATCGAATAGTTTATGCAGATTCCTCGCTTGTCAATACTTCGTACAATGGCTGGCTATCAATAGTAACGGGTCACGTGTAAGTGAAACCGTATATGCAACTACTTCGTAGCATCAACCCCAACCAACAGGTCGTCATCTGGCTAGGACAGAGTGTGTTCCTTCTGTTCATCTTGCTTGATCTTCTCCGAGACATTGATATGAATCAACTCCACGACATATTGGTGCTTGAAGTCCGAATCTACCCATTACAACAAAGATGGAAAACCTTCAAATGTTCGCAAAAACACGTGATGAGGCCAGGACAGTCGGTCCGACAATCTGGCGCAAACCCACCACTTCACTTTTTCCATCATCAACCACTGCACGTCATCCCATCGTCCCTTATTCATCCATACAAGACGCCGTGCCACTTTCACCAAGAATGTTGTCATACCTTGTATCGCATTCTTCCATGGCTTGGGCGATGTCATAATGAAATTTGGGTGGGACCCCTGTTTCCAAGTTTCGACAACTGCTGTGCTGCCCTGCCACGCCTGCATAGCTCGCCCGTGCGGCTGAGACACGACCTGCAGCACTTGCAGCAGTTTGCGGGGCGTTTGTGTCCTTGGACAGCGCATACTATGGCATCATCCGTGGAGGGGTCGAGGGCACGAGGGGTATGAGGAGTGAATATAAGCTGCCTCTCCAGCGCCCAGTCATTCATAGACTCACAACAACATACATAGTACATTCTACCAACGCAAAACTACAGCCACAGACACATACACATATCAAACTACAGCATGGCCACTGAAGAAACCGTCCAGCTCAACGAGACACACGCCCCCAAGGATGCTTCCATTGATGCCTTTCAGTCAATCCTCAGTTCCCTCAAGCATGATCTGATCAAGCTCCGCCACAATCACGACAGTAAGTCTACTTCGACAGGCAGATATGCGTCCTCCCTCCGACTGACATCCACGTAGAGCACGAACCTGAGTACTTCCGCGCTGCCAAAGATGTCTCCGATGCCGACCTAGCCTCCTTCTCGTCATCGGACCTCGAATCTGTACGTGTCGCCAACTCGGCCTACGGCCTCCACCTCTTTGGCAAGGTGAGACTGCCCTCGATCAACAACGGCTATATTCATATCCGCATTTTTGGATCGGCGAAGGAGGGCACGGATGGCAGTAGTGCGGACGAAAGGGAATACAGCCTCCATAGCATTCATACGGAAGAAGTGTTGAAGGATGATGGCGACAGAGTGTATCGTGCTATCTTTGGCAAGGAGGATGCGCTAGAGTGGTTCGATACTTGATTTGCTTAGATACCCTTGGTTTGTTGTGGCGGATAAATGATTCAGTTTACGCGTGCTGTTTCATGGATTTTTGACTTTGTCGATAACGAGCCTTGAGCTTACAATTGGGAGGGCTGAAACTCCTCGAGTTATTCTCAAAAATTCTGTATCAAAAGTATTCGACTTTTTGTTCGGGTTCACTCTCAAGGTTTTTCCGAGGGTCCTGAAGGAGGACGGTGTTCACGAGCTTCTAGCTCCTGCGCAGGCATCCCTTCCATCTCGACCACATGTTTCCATTCCTTTCGTCTTGGGGGTTCGGGCATCTCCACACGCCCCTGACCGCTTTCTGCTTCAAAGATAGCAGTAGAAGCCTCATCTACCTCACCTTTACTAGTACGTTCACGCGTCTGTCCCCTGAAGAACTTGAACCACACAAGAGCAGCTCCAAGCAGTAGAGCCAGAAGGCCCAGTCCGACTCCCAATCCAACGCCTAATTTGGTGCCATTGGATGAATGGCTTGAACTCGACTCACTCGGTAGAGATATGGCGGAGGCCCCGGTCGAGGAAATCGATGCCGCCGATTGTGTTGCTGTGCTTCGTCCGAACACGGCATCTACCGTATATTGTTTTGCTTTGCTCCCTTTTTTGCAACAATCCCTTGATGTTCCACAACACCAAGTTTTTGACGTTCCATCTCCTTCACACGGTGTAAGTTGCATCCACGTCCTGGCATCATCCTATGCCCTCAGCGTTAGCAATCCATCCAGTACAACCAGTCGCAACCATTTCCCATCAGCAGAGAAAGGGAAGAAAGGTGAAAACAGGGAATTGGGCTAATAAGAGTGTTGGAAGCATTGTACTTACACCACTGGAGCAGATGTCGAAACATTTGCCCGCCGTCCAGTCCTTATCTGTGCATCCATTCCGCCAAAACGTCCTATCCGTCTTGCCATTCACCACAATCCTACTCTGGCAGACTCCATTCGGAAGGCATTCATCAGTCGTCGATTCGTGCGTGCTGTTACTCCCCGCTGGATTCGGGCGATCGAGCGCGCAGCATACCGCGCTGAGAGGATTCGAAGGGTCAGAACTGCATGGTTGCCTATACCCATAAAAAGTCATTAGTTTTTTCTTTCACCTGACAAGCGCTCGAGCGAAGCATGTCGCTCGACACAAGATTCAATCATCCACGTACTTTGCGATTTCTGTGCCGTTAGGAAGGAAACATGGCATTGTAGGCGGAACGGAAGTTCTTTGGAAACCTGATGCGCGACTGGATCAATCAGAGCTTAAAGTAAGTATTAGATAGAAGACGGTGTTCAGTCTTCTCGCTCTCGGGAATTGAGATGCATGGTTGTATAAATTAAAAGCCGGCGGGCCCACTCATAGCGTTACGCGAGGAGCAAAGGTGTCGTGATTCGTTATGTAACGAACTAACACGGCCGAATGCCGGAGGTGTGAAGCTACTTGGACATGGACACCCACACACCTTGATGCATATTGTTATGTACGTGTACTAAAAGTTCTTGGCGCGTTGGTAGGTAGCGGCTGTGTATACATTAGAAGCGGGGAGGAGAGGCTATACAGTACTCCGTATTGGTTGTACTGTATAACTATTGGATCTAGCGTGGGGTCGGGATGGACCAGATAAAGGTTAAAGGTATACGAACTCCGTTCCTATAGATTCCGCCGTAGCATATATTACCGACGTTTGGCAACGGTTTCTCGTGTTTGATTGGAACCTTGGATGTGGTTTCTCTCGGGTTTGTGGAGAAGTTGGTGGCACGATGAGTTCGCAAACCTATATGATTATTAACTTACTTCCTAGGATGATACAAAATGGGGTCGGACAGGCCATGGTTAGAGGGACTTGGTATTTACATGTATGTTACATACGATAGATAAGGCGTAACAAATGCGTGTCTCGCCTTAAAATGGTGGTTCCGTACGGCGCTCCATCAAGCTTGTAATATCCAGGTTGCACAGTCTGGAACACACCCCTGGGATCGTACTTGTTCGCGATGTTCTTCAGTTTGTTCACCTTCTTCGCTCCACACCCTGGGATAACCTCTTGGTAAGGACTGGCGTAGGCCATGTATATGAAATCGTTGTCGGGATCCATCTGCTTTACAAGTAATCTTGCAGCATCGATATATGTTTGAGCGGTCTTGTCATCCGACGCACTTTTCCACGCGTTGTGAACTAGGATGTGGAAGAAGGGTCCTTCGCTTGGGTCGAGACATGGAGCATTTCCGCCATTCTTTTGACCTGCTTGGATTGCAGGTCCAGAGAAAGCTCGGAAAGTGAGCGATGAGAAATCGACGGGTAGCGATGAGGCAGATTCGTGAAACATGCCGACCAGAGACGTGATGAGATCGGCGTTGACCTTGAACGAGGCGAACCACATATTATTGCGTCTCGGCAGGCATTTGTTCGCTCATGTGTGGGGTGAGGGCTGTGTTGTCAACAAGGGTGGGGATATCCTCGGTGTATTCTACTCCTGATATGGCGATCTTCTGGACGTCAAAGGCAGGAATGTTGATCCCGAGAGTGACGATTAGATCTTGCTTAGCATCGTTGACTGCGTTGACGAACGCTTTGGTAGGATTGGCGCTAGTGGTCGAATCGTGCGTGCGGTTGCCTGCGAATATGAGACATCGGGCATAGGTATATTAGGTGAACGCGGTGACGATGCCAAAATTATTTCCTCCTTCCTTGGTTCCTGGAGTGACGTTAATAATGATACCGGAAGCAGTGACTAACTCGTATGAAGCGACATTATCACATACAAATCCACACATGTTGGTATGGTGTGAGATGCCATCGCCGGGCGTCAAACCACCCACGCCCATAGTTGAAGCTTGATTGAATTAGAGACGTAGGGGCGAGAAGGTGCTAGGAATGACTTACACGGTCGCCGATAGCAGCGAGGCCATATGGATCGAGATACGAATACACGTCAACCCAACGAGTACGAGGCCCGACCACGACTGTCTTTTTATTTTTGGAGAGTGATATCGAGTTCCACAAGGTGAACTTGACAGTGATTCCTTCCTCGATACTTGGCGCATCAGGGAACGAGGCATGACCACCGTTCTTGGCAGCAAAGGGGCACTACGTCAGCCGTGAGAGCAGAACCAGTATCGGAAGTTCCAAGCTGATGTGGCTATGAAAGTGCATTGCGGCTCTACTTCCATTTTTTTGAGTGGAACGGTAAACCGGGTGTCCTCCTATATCTACATTGTCGCCATAGATGAGTTGGAGGAATTTGCACTTTGTTCATGTCAGTATCTTATTACGGTCCAAATCGACATAATGCCTACCACTATGGAGCAGATTCTGGTCGGGCGCTCGTCCAAGCTGCCGAGTTCCTCGCTGACACATTGCCTCCAGTGTATTAGCAGAAAGAGCAGGAGAGGTCGCACATTTTCTGTCTTACCGGGCGGGTATTTCTTCTTCTTATGTCCACTTGAAAAGATGGCGTGTGAGGATCGGAAACGAGAGAAACTGAAATCTGACGCCCAAATCTTCTAATTTGTCACCTGCGATTTCAGCAAAGCCCCAGCATTGTATATGGCGCGCCTAAATCAGGCAGGGCATGCGGCACAGTTCGCTTGGAAGAAGTCCAATCACTCGGCTAAGGCTTGATCGCAATATATTCGACAAGCTTATTGGAAATATAGACAAGGGAATATAGGGATGACGAGTTCCTTAGCGACATGTTTACATTTTTACTTACCTATCCACGTATGTTTAACGTTTGGTCAGCCCAATGAACAATGAGTATGATCGTAAAGCTTCCAGCCATGTAATCTAGTCGACGTTCTCAATGAGGTCGTTTACCTTGTAGGCAGACGGTCCACACGAGTCAAGGGGATTAGGCAATCAGTCGTGAGAACCCCCATCACGGCACACTCCCGTGTTTGTGGGATAATAATGAAAACGCATCTAAGCTTTTAGTCAGACCAAGCTGACATGAATTTATGTGTGACTAATCCATGCACAAAAACATGAAGAATCAGGACAAACAAGTACAATTAGATACTGTTCGCAATTGGTTCTCAACCGAGGTTTTTCTGAAGCGCAAGCAGGAAGGGGGGGCTGTTTTATGGATGGTAAGCGGGAGGCAGGTGGTGTCGCAAAATACCTGCATATCATGAAGACAGGATAGATTCACGAAATTATGAGAGATTGAGCATATCAGCGATGACAAGTCAGAGATTCAGGAGAACCAGTGGGCTGTTCGCAAGCGAGGTGAGCGCTAGTTACGGGTGTGGTGAAGCAACTTGGCGCATTCCAAACGAAGTACAGGATCAATAGGACGCCACCAACAATCCAAACCAACTCTGATTGATTTGAGAATCTCGTCAGTGTCCTAGAATACTGTGCTCTATCACCCTCTCGGCTATCGCCCCCTTACCTATTATGACATGTCGTCGAATGCTTCAACAGCGGCTCCGACCAGTCAATGACGAGAGCCTTGAGAAGGTGCATATCAATTCCGCCAGACCGGAATGAGACAGATCTCAAGAGAAAAAATCGAAGTGGCCATCGTATCACTTTCGGAAGATATGCAGCCGCTCAGATACATACGAAGTATATCGGAGGATTCTCGCGCGAAGCGCCCTGGGAGGGATGCGGAGTAGTTACTACGCCTCGGTACCAATTGCAAATACCAAAAATGTTCCCGTTGAAAAGACTGCACCAGATGATCTGGGTCAAAGGGCGAAGCTAATTCCAGGTGTGGCATTACTCGTCAAATAAACCGGCATCGTTGCCCAAATTCCATGCCTCTGGACACAGTTATGTAGGGGTTTGCATCTCAGCTTGTTTGGTCTCAGCACAAATCATAGATACAATAACATGTCAGCCACATCATGACCCATCTGCTCGATTTTGTGTTGTTGTTGTTGTTGAGATTTCCCTTTCCTTTCTGCTTGTCGACTCACCATCATGTCCACTAATGACATCCCTCAAGCTAACACATTCAAAGCGGAGGAAATTCAAGCAGTAGGGTACTCTGTTATCGCAGTCGTTTCAAGCGTACTCTGCGCTCGTTTATGTCTGCAGTTTTATCGACCGAAGCCGCTGCATGCTTTCGACTATCTGGTTTTCGTGGCATACGCTGCCTTGATCACGCAATGCACGCTGTACATCTTCATCGGCCCGTTGTCAGATAGAATCATAAGCGTTCAATTGGGGGAGATCAAGCCCTACCCGACAATCCAGGAAGATAAAAAGATGATCGCTCAGCTATACTGGCCAGCACTGATGATATATTGGGTTATTCTATGGCTGATCAAGCTATCATTGCTACTGCTCTATCGAACACTCATGGTCGGGCTACCGACAATTTACAACAAAATTTGGTGGGCGCAGGTCGTCTTTGTTGGCCTTGTAAGTTAAACCGATGGGAATTGCTTTGCCAGTAAGGCTGACTTTGGTATCAGACATATATTGGAAACAACATCGCATACATGCTCACATGTACGGACGTCAAAGGAGCCTTGAACGGCTCTGGTGGTGGGTGCAATATCATGACCAGGCAGTATACTAGCTTATGGTTGTCGTACGCAGCAGATACCGCGACCAATCTTATCAGTATGCTCAGTCTCTCCACCCCATTGTCAAGTTTGAGTCCTGACAGGTATCACAGTCATCGCATTCCCACTTCACTTGATCTGGAATATTCAACTGCCAAAAGGTCAAAAGTCCGCAATCATGGGGCTCTTCGCCAGTGGTCTGGTCTGCGTCATCATCGCTACAGTTCGCGCCGCAATGCTCACAACTAACGCGATCAAAACCAAGTCGCCGCTCGACGGAACATGGCTGGCAGTATGGGGAATGATCGAATGCGCTATTGGTAAGTCTAGCGTCCAATGTATCAGCATAGACTCACTAATCCAACTACATAGCCGTCATAATCGGGCTCGGTCCCTCCTTTGCCGTCCTCATCCGCGCTACTCAGTCCAAGAAGTCCACACCCAACGGCTACATACAGCAGAGCGGCAGTTATCAACTCCATACCATCGGTAGTATTACAACGCGAGGCAAAAAGAAGACCGGGCCGGAGACATCAATTGATCTATGGTTAGACATAAATAGCAGTCAGGAAGGTCTAAATGTCGCGAAACCGGAAGGTATCAGGATATCAACGAGGATAGAGCAGGAAGAGACCCGAGCGAACTGTCACCATGGCAGTCTTGTATAATCTACAGGGATAAGAATGAAAGAATTGGTATAAAGATTCAGCTATGAAAGTACATGGCTTTAGTTGGTCTACAGCAATCTTTCTTCCCGCACGTTTGTTGCGGCACTGATCGCCCTTTGCAGTGTACCATTTTCGTTACTACTAGTTCAACTCCACTGTCACGTCTTATCTTCACAGTTCGGATTTCGTACACTCGCACCTCGCACGTACTGATCCTCATAGCTTGTTCTGCTCAATCGCGGCAACAGCAGAACTTTGCGCATTCATACCCGCATTGATCCTCCTCCAGATCGTTGCAGCAGCAAAAGATGCAACTCAGAATGTCACAGAGCCATTCAGAAGACATTCTTGGAAGAGCCGATGTATCGTGGGTAGCCGAACTCGCGCGCGGTGCGGAAGAGAATGGAAATTCTTGACTATGGGTCAAAAGTGTGGATGCGAATGACGATTACTGTGAATTAAGAGGTAGTTAAATGTACTTTTGTCGCGCCGATTGTTCGTTTGCAATGCCAGCAGAGAGTACAATCACGATAGTAAGCAGAAGATGAGAAAGCGACGTAAGAAAACGACACTAGATGCAGACGAACAAAGACGTGGTGCGGTGAGTGACGCATGTACGCGCACTAGTGACAGCGGAGAACTCATCGTTCGAGTGGAAGTCGATGTGTTCTGCTGTAAGAGAATGGATTTGTATCGATTTGACTGTGTCGCTTGGGTTACATGCACAGCTCTAGTGCGTGAATGCTGAGATAGTTGCAATCGTGGTACTTCCCTTGCATTGATGCTGGGAGTTTACTGTAACTTGGTGTAACTAGTCGGTTACAACACCTTGCAGAGCATGAGAGCGTACCTTATCAACGTAATTCACCCTAGCTAGTTTGAATTTAGCAGACGTTACACGCATGTACGTTTTGGTATATCATCTATAGGACGAAACGACACGGTGAAGAGAAAATAAAAAATTACCCGCTGTTTTCCTCCAACTCATATCCCAGACATACAACGCAACATAACCTCCTTACCTACAAGCAAAGCCCTAGTCACAAATACAACACCCAGCAGGAACTCTCCCTCCATTCCTCCTCGTAAGCGAGCGTTGGCCAGAATGTTGAGAACAGGGTAAAGTAGCGATGTCAAGGTTCGCCAGGCACGCCGTCAGGCCAGGGAATAACAGCAAGGAAGAGATGACAGCGGTGGGTCTAACGCATACAACATGGTAAAACAACACGTAGCCTTGTATCTAGTACTTTCACAAGACCCCATGTCATACTCCAAAAGAAACTAATCTCAACACCTGCACCCATCTGCACCGCAATATAATCCCAACACCCTCCGAAACATGCCCAAAACGCACCTTTTCACCTACGCCAACACATCGCCAAAGAGAAACGCGCCACAGACCTACATCATGACTATCATAACACTAAGGAATGAGAAGAATGCGACTGATACCAGGTGCTTCCACGTTACACGACCTTCCATATACGCCGAACGCGTGAAAGCAGTGATGCCACTGGAGCTTAGCTCCATCTTCCCATCAAATCCGACTTCCCCTACAAGATGCTGAAATCAAACTAGAAAGCAAAATATCACTAGTGGAAGAAAGGCACACGTACGTAGCATATTCTATAAAAGCCAATTGATATTGACTATGATATTCATTCTCATGGCTCATACACCTTGGTCTCCCAGTGATACCATTTCCAAATTCAGCCTCCCATTCGGAGCGGGGAAAGGAGTACTCCATACAGCGACGTTACTGGTCCGAGGCGCTTTGACTTTCACTTTGTTCTAGTCGCATTGCTGAGACGGGACTGAACAAGCATCCGCGGAGGGAGAGATGGAGTATGTTCGGTTCCATCTGTCGCTCGTCGCGGTAGGCTCCGTAACGTGTTTGGTATAACCAGGCCGCGCATCAAGCCAGCCAACGCTTTGATCCCGTTTACGAATTGATGTCGTAAGAAGGGTGATCGAAAAGGCTGAGGTGTGCAAAACATGCCCACCGCTCATTCTCACCCCCTCAAACCCACTTGGCCACATTATTCGGCATTAGTTTCCTAAAAGCATCCAACTGCTTCCTATGAAACACAGTGCGCATATCCTGCGTCTGCGGCCGTAGCTGCAACGTCCTGTCGATGCGCCTCTTGGAGCCTTCGTACACGACCGTGTAGTCAGGCAGGTGCGTGTTGGGCGGAATCTTACAGTGTGCTGAGATGGTGCAGAACTATGTATGGCAGCGGATCAGAACGTGATGCTTGCATGACATGGCCGTATAGATGTAGATGTAGACGTGAATGTAAATACAGAAAAACAACATACCTTCCCAATCACCACTCCCCTCCCCACCACCGCTCCGCCCTCTATAATCGTCCCCTCCCCCACCTCCGCCGCCTCTACCACCGCACCCGTCTCCACCGTCACCCATCTTCCCAAAACTGTCCCCTCGACCCTCAAACTCTGTCTTTCCCTCGCCGCAGCTCCCGCCCCCGCTTCCCCCATACCAACGCCTACCTTCGCCCGCTCATACACCATGACACCCTCGCCCAACACCACAGGCGCCAACGTGCTGCTGATCTTGCAGTGCGGATGCAGAACAGCCGACGGACCGACGGTAATTGGGTGAGTGCCTGTTAAGGAGGCGTGCTGGGCGATGAGTACGGAGGGGTCGATTACGATGGAGGAGGGTTTGGGGAGGGTTGAGGTTCGTTTTTGGAGGGCAGAGGCGCGGCGGTCGGGGGTTGGACGGGGGGCAGGATGGGACGAAGACATTGGAATGGGAGGCAGATGTGTGGCTTTTTGTTGGATTGGGCGGATCTGTGGGCTTTGTTGGAGTGTTGTGGATGTTGATTAAATAGGAGGGATGTGAAGCAAATGTCACGGTTTTTGCATTGTTGCTTGTTTGGACGCGTCTCGGAGTTAAGGGTTGGTGGCGGACTTAACTAGTTAACGTTAGTGGTCTGGGTTCATGCATATCAAGTACTCCGTACAATAGCTTTCATCTGCCGTGTCACTCTTCAAACCCTTTGTTCTAATCCTTGTCTATTATGATAGATATCCCAAACATATTCACCGAAGCAACGGTCAACACAGCATGTGTCACGTGGTCATGGGATCAATGCATCACGTGAAAAGACATCACACAAGTCAAGCAAGAGCCGGCATTTCAAAAGTAGATAATCATCTTTTACTCGGTACGTTCCTTGCTTGATCCAGCGAACCGAGCATTCAAAGATGGTAAATATCCCACCTCCCGCGAAATGGGAAGAAAGAAAGAAAGAAAGAGAAGAGAAGAGAAGAGAAGAGAAATTCATATGGTCACTTATCCATCCACATTCAGTGGAGCAAGTGCCACAGCCATCGTTTCCGATGTGCCAGATAATCAATGAAATACCCACCGTGCTAGCCCGCTGGAATTTGTACTCACCATTAATTGAAGGCACCGCCAACGCAGTAGGCGGATGTAAGGTCCAAGTGTACAGTCGAAGGGGAAAGGGAGGAACAGAGAAGGTGAGTCTCCCACCGGAAACAAGCCCTAGCCACCCAGTTAATCGAAACATCGACAAGCATTCAGACCACTTACCTAAGTCTTCCTACCCGGCACCTGACGCAGCTCTTTCTCCAGCTTGCTCAACCACTGATTAGTCGTCTTGGCCGCACCCAGCGAGGCAGAAGAATTCGGGACAATCTTGTCAGCCTTGCCGGTCTCATCCTCGCACTGCCAGATAACCAAGTCGGCATGAGGAGCACGGAGTGTAACGTCGACGCCATTGCGACTCAGGTCACGTAGCAGCTCCATCGACTCTTCAAGGTCGCTCTTGCAGGAACGCGGTCCCCACAAGGTCGTCTGGGCGCCTAGCACGACCTCCAGCTTCTTGAGGCCGGGTAGCTTGAGGAGCTCCTGCAGTGTGAGGTTCCAGAGGCTGAGGCCGCCTTGGTGGTCGGTGTACCTGTGCCAGAGCTGGACGCTCGCGATGAGGGGTTTGCTGGCGGGGTAGTGCGACTCGAAGCCGGGGGCGAGAGCGTTGAGGAAGTGAAGGAGTTGGAGGGGCTGGTAGAAGATGAGTGTGTTCTTTTTGTAGAGAAAGACGAGGCTTTCCTTGCGTACTTGGCGCGAGACGAAGGTCAGGTAGTGGACACTGAGCGGGGTGTACTTGGGCGATCGGTTCGTCGTGGCGAGGGAAGTGTATGCGGAGGTTGGTTTGTTCTTGGTCAGGCTGACGGGTCCGAGTTGGAGGACGAACGAGTAGATCAGGTTGCGTATCTCGCCTGGGAGTTCAAGAAACAAAGAAGTCTGCTGAGGTCCTTGGGGCTCCTGGAGCAACTTCTCGTCCGTGTCTTCATCTGCTACCACCGGGCGCTCGAGAACAGTTGCGACAACAAGGCTTGTATTGCGTTTCCTGCCCTTGTACTCGTCGTCCACGTAGTCAGCATCGTCATTCACCTTGCGCTTCCTGGGGACTGGGACCGGGACCGCGACGGCTATCCACTCCGACATCATCTGGCGCGCAACCACAGTCTGAAGTACGCCACCCGGAATCGGACCCGAGGTTCGTGGGTTGCGTTCCTTTCCAGGACACCAAGTGAAGGGCACAAACTTCACACTCTGTATCGGCAAAGTGAGAAGCTTCCACATACCACGGGTACGCAGGATGGCCAAGTTCATAGAAAAGGGAATATCCCGAGGGCGCAAAGGCTGGTTCTGGAAGCCCTGATCGGCGCGGGTAGCAATGTACGTCATCCTGGCCTCGTCTACGCCGATAGTGATATGCTTCAGGGAAGTACATGGTTTGAGCGCAGAGACGAGACGATGGACATCATCGTTAGGGTCCAAGTCAATCATCAGCTTAGCAACTTGATGAGTAAAGCGACCCTTAAGCCATGACTGTAGTGCGCGTGTTGACCGGAAATGGAACGTGTTCTCACTAAAGTAAACGGCACTGAGTTGGGGGTTGCCATCCCCACTCGTCAGTTGCGCTTGCATTTGCATCTGCGTCTGCCAGTATGGCCCAGCTGTGTAGCCAGAGTCGGTGATCCGGATAGGTTTGGAGGATACCACTGTGCGGCAGTCGAAGCCTCTCATGGTTGGTAAAACGTTTCCCGCTCCTTTAGGCGGCAGTCCGTAATCCATTGGCACTGCTCTGCTGCCCCGCAGTTTCTCTCTTGTTTGGAAGATTCTGAGGGATAGGTTTGGGTTGGTGTATGACGAAGGGTGAAGAAGAGCAAACTTACTGCTTGTTGACCAATCTCTCTCTGTGCTGGCGCACCGTTGGCGTTCAGTATGGGCGGGCCCCGGGCCCAGTATGGTACGATGAAAGGTAGAAGAAAAAGAGCGACAAGAAGGTGTGTACGTGTTTGGGTTAATATATACAATATCTGCCTTTACCTACGTCTAGTCAATTCCCGCCAAGGCGCTAAACAAGTAAAGGTGGTCGTACAGGCACCCTGATAATAACATTACAATCAAAGGGAAGTTACGCTAACTGCATTCAGTAATTGATTTTGCTAATTTACAATAAGCAGAAGTGAGCCTTGTAAAGTGATTGGTCGACATGCGGTCCTAAGAACAGGCTTGGCATGTCAGCTCTATGAATGAAGCTGTATAGCAGAAGACTGTCAGTGAGTCTCCATTGTAGTGAACGGTTCATGTATGAGAAATCTGTTACAATATGAGAGTCGATGGTTAGCTCTAGGGACAGCCACCTTAAGTACATGTAGCAATCAATCGACTAACTGACGTACTTACACATATCAATGAGCCCGTAGCTACTGACGCTTGTCCAGCTGGATAACCACAATCAACATAGGAAACGATATGAAAGCCATTCAATCAACTTGGACTCGCAATTGGAAGAAAGATGATGTCATTTACCAGCCGTCAACTTCGTGATGACTACTCCTAAAACAAAAAGGAGCATCAACACCAAGCACTACGCAACTTCAAAGACATAAAGTGAACAACCCAACACAAGAGCCCCCACACCCTACTCAGCCAACCTCAACCCCCTCAAAGAAACACAAGCCCTAACCTTGACCCCACCGCCAACATCATAGCTCTCCGCAACCATTGCCTCAACCGCCCCCACCACATCCCCAAATGGAATCTCCACACTCCCCACCTCCGCCTCCCCATTCAACAACGAAATTCTAAACCCCGCCTGCGCCCTCATCAAATCTCCTGTAACCGGAATGCGAAACGCCTGATCGAAAGCAGGGTTAAAAATATCCGTGCCAGGCGTATAGGTCTTAATCGCCGTACGAAACTCCTTGCCACCCCACGCCACCTTAACACTAGGTTTCAACTCATCGCGCTGACCCTGAAGACCCATAACGCTACCAACAAGTACAGTAGCAAGACCGCAAAGTTGGCCCTCGCCCGCACCGTCAATGGTTTCGCCAGAAAAGCTGGAAGCCTCGCTGATCAAGTTGAAAAACTTCGCATGCACCGTTACACGACCGTCCGTATGCTCACCCTTATGCGTCAAACCAACCTCCTTCGTGCCGCCGCCAAGTAGAATATCCTTGATAGCAATGGACCCGATTCCAACATCGTCGTCGGCACCGAGGTCGTCATCCTGCACATCGAGTGTGATAATCTGGTCGAAATCCGCGACGAGGAAATCATGCGTTTCGTTCCACTCTGGATCGTGGTCGTTTTTCTTCGTTGAAGTGCGCCATTCTTCCTCGGCGCCTACGCTGACTTTGCAGTAGCAGTCTGGTACATCTTTTACGATTTTGGCGAGGAGTTTCTTTGCGCCAGACTTTTTAGGGCCGGTGATACCCAGGGCTTTTTCGACGGTGAGGCGG
Organism: Helminthosporium solani; assembly: GCA_022560085.1. Lineage (NCBI taxonomy): Eukaryota > Fungi > Ascomycota > Dothideomycetes > Pleosporales > Massarinaceae > Helminthosporium > Helminthosporium solani. The sequence continues at coordinate 20,090 of JAFISD010000209.1, read as the reverse complement.
AGAACGCCGAGGTGGGGGACGTGAGTTTTGAAGAAGTCGTTTGAGGAGGAGAGGTTGACGAGGTAGCGGTTTGGGAGGACGGCTAGGCCAGAGATGATGCCAAGGATTGTTTTGCGGACGGTGCTGGCGACGAGGGTGCAGTCGGCTATGTTGGCGGCGTTGGTGAAGTCAAGATTTATTTCGGGTGGGTTGATGAAGGCAACTTGAGCGGCGCCGATCTGTGGGTGCGGTTAGTGGATCGCGTAGGCGGTGGGAATGGAGCAAGGCTCTTACGAGGGGGATGACATCTGTCAAGGGACCTAGCAAGACGGAAAGCCTTCCTTTTAGATGGACATGCTCGATTCCCTATCGTCCAGTCAGCATGCATATAGACCCCTCCACGCAGAGTTTAAATTACTCACAATCTTGGGTACCATACTGCCGTCCAGCTCAATGTCGCTATGGCTCTCCCATGTCACATCCATATCGAGCTTGATACCTCCCGTGGAAGTCTTGTGAACATCCACCTCAGAAAGGTGCATGGGCACACTTCCGAGATCAAGCTTGACGAACCGGAGTGAGGAGAGGGGCCCGGGGAGTGTCGAAGCTAGAATAGGTTCAACAATCTCTTTAACCATCCTGCAGCCAGCAACATTAATGTTGGGCCACAGCTGGGCAACGATGTCATTGAGAAATCCTGACCACATTGTTAGGCGGTGTCACATCCAGCGAGGGGAATACAATGCTAGATTACCTGCGCTCTCCGTGCCTCCAGAGGCAGTGAGGGTGTCGACTAGGGACGAAGCCATGATGTATCAGGGTGTGTGTTTGCTCGAATGTTACTCCGTAGTGAGGGGCTGACTGAGTAAAGTAGCCCAAGAAGGATAGAGTGTCACTGTCAACCCTTCGAAAAAAACGAAGATATCCTACTGTTATATGAGCTAGAGCGGGGTAAAGTCGATTGATTGAACCCTGGACAAAACGCGTGTCAAGTGAATTATAACTAGTTAGCGGACGCATTGTTTGTTGTACTGTATTGATTATGCTTCAGATATGCCTCGTACGTCACTTCTGTGCTGGACTGCAGAAGCAAGTTGGCACTACGGAATAGATACGAAGTACACACGAATGCCAAACAAACTTACAGGCGCCACCCAGAGAAGCAATTGGTTGAATATCCCTGCTCAGCGGGGTGGTGCCTTTGGGGTGGTAGCTCTAGTGCCTAGGCATCGTGCAGACCGCCGTCTCAAATTCTTCTCATTGCTCCACCCTCTTCGTCTTCAGAACAACAACAACGAAAACAACCACAACATGGGCCCTGATGAACTTGGAGCCAGGACGTAATCCTTCGTACAGTGCGGACGTGACGTCGTTAAAATTCATTCAATGAGCTTCGACTCCAAGACAGCCGAGCTCGGTGTGTTCCATCGACTACGTATGCGATGCGCCCTCAATATACGTAAAAGTTTATCGCCTCGTCATCCATCGCTCTGATCTTCTTGTTGTCCCTCTGGAGAATCAATCTCAGCACCCACGCACAAAGCACAACACCAGCCGAGAATCCAACGCTGGCATACATGGCTTTGCCAAAACGCGGTTTATCGCTATCCGGCCACAAGTACGGCGTGTAAACAAATGACAAGTTGCCCAGCGTGTTCACAAGGGCAAGGGTGACGGCTTTCTTCTCATTCGTCTGACCAAGCACCGCGCCCGTCCAGGCTAAGCAGATGTTGTTCACGCCGTACGTCGCGCCGACGAAGAGAACCATGGCAAAGTACCGAGCCCCCACATTCAGTGTAGCGGTGCCGAGGATAAAGCCTACGATGGCGATGAGCTTCGACAAGGTGATATGCCATGTTCGTTCATTGAAGCGGCCAGACGACCACGATACTGCGACGGACGTGAAGGCGGAGAGAAGGTAGGGTGGGCATGTGAGCACAAGCGTGATGGTGGTGTTGAAGCCCAGGGTTTGGACCACGCTCGGCATGAAGTTCTTGAAGCCGTTGGCAGAAAGGTGGAGGTTCTGCATAAGTGCAAAGATCCACGTGCGATAGTCTGTACAAGCCTCGCGCAGTCCTTTCCAGACATTGACGTTGCCCTGGAGCTGGGTTGTATCACGGGCAATTCTCGCATGGGCCAACTCCCGTTCAGGCTGCGTGAGCCATCGAGTTTGCAGAGGTGCATCGGGGAGCATGAAAAAGCCCACGACAGCCACGCCGACTGGACAAGGTTAGCGGTTTACCCCCTTAACACAATCCATGGCTGATGTGGGGGAGGAATGACGAACCTGTAGCGACGCCCTGGATGAGGAACAACCACCTCCATCCCTCAAGACCGTGCTTCCCATCAAGGCCAGCAAACACTCCGGCGGCGATTAGTCCCGAGAAGGAACTGGCGAGCAGGTTGCCCGTGTAGAAGATGGACATTCGTGTGGCTGCTTCTTTGCGCGTGTAGAACAAGCTGATCATGTACAGTCCGCCGGGGTAGAAGGGAGCCTCAGTGATACCAAGAATCAACCTGCATGCAAGCATGCCGTGAAAGTCCTTGACAATCATCATAAGCGTCGATACAACGGCCCAAGCCAACATCCAGCCCGACATGTAGTGCGAAGGCTTGATGCGCGTAAGCATCATGTTGCTTGGCACTTGGCCAGTAAGGTATCTGGGCGAGCGCCAGTCAGCAACGGGTGGGAGGTCATCGGATGGGGCAGGGGAAGCATGCTCACCCAACGAAGAAGATGCTCACGCAAGTGTTGTACTCGGTGCCTTTGAGGTTGAGGTCCTTGTCAAGGCCGTTGAGTTTTCCGTTGACAATAGCATTGCGGTCGAGAAAGTTGAGAAAGTACATGAGCCAGAGAATAGGCAGAATGTAGCGATCCAGCTTCTTCACCAAGGCCTTCTCAGCCTCATCTTTCACGACAACAGCTCCAAACTTGTCGTACTCGAGGTTCTCTGGCTTGCCGACATTGTCAACCGGGTCCACAGTATCAACACGCTCCACAGAGTCTTTGTGCTTGGTTGAGCCCATGGTAGATGGCAGAGGCAGAGAATGGAGCTCAAGGAAGGGCTGGCCTTGGATACCTTCTCATGCTGGCTCTGGGAGTGTCCATTTTATATCCATCTACACGAGATCATGCTCAGCTGTGGTCGAAGGTGACTTGTGGAATATCTCATGCTTCAGGCTGTGTAAATCCGGGGTTGGCATGGGGGTTGGCGTGCGGGGTGAGGCTAGATAGGGGTAGAGAAGGATGCGAGTGTGGATGCGAGGGTACTAGCGCGATGCTTACCTGTCAGACCGTTCACCCCCATTCTCCTCGGCATCCACCAGCCCGAACGGTGGGATAACCGGTTCAAAGCCGGTCCAGATGACCGCGGCGGGGGGATTGAGCCTCATCGCCATGCCGTTTCAGATGGTACATAAGGAGCCACAGAGGTTTGCGTGCGCTGAGAGTCGAAAGTGCCCTTACTAACGACATAGTTGACTGCTTCACCATGGCCTCTGACGGCGAAATCTACACGCTCGATGAGCTCATCAAGCGGCGTGCTTCCGAACTCCAGAATGCGACCCTCCTAGGCTATCCTGAAGAAGGCCTGATCGACTATGAGGAACACTCGGCGGCTGCCGTGGACAGATATGTCGATGCAGCTGTTCAGACGTTGCTGCAGAGTGGTCTAGAGCCCGCTGATTCGACCCTCACACAAGCGCCCGTCGTTGGCATTCTTGCGCATTCGAGCTTCCACTTCATCATCACGCTTCTCTCCTTGAGCAGACTGGGCTATGCCACTCTCCTGCTGTCGACCCGGCTCGCAAGTCCAGCCATAGTACGCCTTCTGGAGCTGGCAGACTGCAACACCATCCTTACGACCACGAACTACCACGCCGTATTGGCAGAAGTGCAGACTCAGCGCAATGCCACCCTCTACGATATGCTGCAGCGCGAAGACTACTACGGCGTTGATGCTCCCGTCTTCACGCGACAATACGACCCCGAGTTCGAGAACGCTAAATATGCCGTCATCATCCACTCCTCGGGGTCCACTGGTCTACCAAAGCCAATCTATCTCACCCACCGCAGCTGCATTGCCTCGTTCACAACCCATCTGGATCGCAGGGCCATGATGACACAGCCTTTGTTTCACAGCTTCGGATTCTACGAGACCTTCAGGTCGATATACTCTGGCAAGCCCATGTACTACGTCAACTATGCGCTGCCCTTGACAAAACATAACCTGACCACCGCGGTTGCCCATGTCAAGCCAGAAGTCATGTTTTGCGTACCTTATGTCTTGAAGCTATTCGCTGAATCCGAAGAGGGGATAAAGTGCCTCGCTGCAATCGATATAGTCATGTACGGAGGAAGTGCTTGTCCGGACGATCTCGGTCACAAACTCGTCGATAATGGTGTCAATCTTGTCGCCAACTACGGGGCCACGGAGACCAGCCGGTTGATGACCTCGGTCAGGCCCGCGGGCGACAAAGCATGGGATTATCTGCGTATTCTACCACAGGTGCAGCAGTGGGTACTCATGGATGAGATCGCGCCAGGCATCTTCGAGTGCGTAGCCCTAGACGGTCTGCGATCAAAGAGTACCATCAACTCGGATAATCCGCCAAATTCTTTTCGCACACGTGACCTCTTCATGCGACATCCCACTGAGAACTGGTGGAAGTACGTCTCCCGGCTCGATGACAGACTGACCCTCGTCAACGGCGAGAAGGTTCTTCCCATCCCCATCGAGGGCCGGATACGACAAGAGAGTCTCGTCAAAGAAGCTGTAGTCTTTGGTGATGGAAAGACTATTCCAGGCGTTCTGATTATCAAAGCCGATGCAGCTTCAGACCTCTCCGATGAAGAGTATAAAAAGCAAATTTGGCCAGCAGTAGAAGACGCAAACGCACGTGCTGAAAGCTTTTCCCGCATACCAGAAGATCTCACTGTCATTCTCCCTCCCTCCGCGACATACGCAGCAACCGACAAAGGGACCTTCATCCGCGCACAAGTCTACGCCCAGTATCAACAGCAAATCGAAGAGGCATATAACAAGTTCGAGAACGATACCGCGAGCGATCCTATAGAAAAGATCTCTCTATCTCTAGAGGAGCTGGAAGTTTACCTCCTCCGTCGATTCCGCGAACACATGAATGTCGAACTTCCATCCGCCTCAACCGACTTCTTCGCCTTTGGCGTCGACAGCCTTCAGTGTATGAAAATGTGGTCCCTCATCAAGAAAGAAGTTGAACTATCCGGCCACCAAGACAAACTGGGCCAAAACATCCTCTACGAGACTGGAAATGTCTCTGCACTCGCGCGATACCTCCACAGCCTACGTACCGGAAACAGTGAGGCTATCGCAGATCAAGTACAAGTGATGAGTGACCTCATCACCAAGTACTCGACGTTCAAAACTTGGGGACCTGCACTAGCACCCAAACGCGTTGTCCTCCTCACCGGCGTAACAGGTGGTCTAGGCGCCCATATCCTCTCTCAACTCGTGAAGGAGCCCGACGTAACAGAAGTATGGTGTCTCGTACGTGCCCGCACAGACGAAGCCGCTCTCGAGCGCACACTCACCAGCCTTGCATCCCGCGACATCTCGCTCTCGCTCACCGAGCGTTGGAAAGTCTTTCCCTTTGCCGCCGACCTCAGCGCCGCCGACTTTGGACTCGGTCAGGAAAGATTCAATATTTTGACCTCAAAAGTCACGCTCGTTATCCACAGCGCCTGGGCCGTAAACTTCAACATCTCGGTAAAGAGCTTCGAAGACCAACACATCAAAACGATACAATCCTTCATCAACCTCTGCCAAGGCGCCCACGTTGGACTGCCTTCCCGACGAGCACGCTTCATCTTCTGCTCCTCGGTCTCATCAGCAGCCGCCACCCCGCGGCCAGGAAGCGTACCAGAAGGCCCTGTAAGCGATCCTCGGTTCGTCCAAGGCACAGGATACGCGCAGTCCAAATACGTCGCAGAGCACATTGTCCTCAACGCTGCAAGAACAGTCGGCGCGGATGCACGCGTCCTCCGCATCGGCCAACTCGTCGGCGACAGCAAAGCCGGCGAATGGAATACTACTGAAGGCATCCCTCTCATGATTCAAACGGCCCTCACGCTCGGCGCCCTCCCCACACTGGACGAAGAAATGTCCTGGCTCCCCGTCGACCACGCCGCTCGCATCGTCGTAGAGCTCGCCCGCGACTCCGCAAACGATAATGTGCGTCCCGACCTGGTATATCATGTCCTCAACTCCACACGCTTCCACTGGACGCGCGACATGCTTCCCGCACTTGCGAATGCGGGCCTTCCGTTTGAAGCGCTGGCTACGGAGGAGTGGATGGAGAGGCTGCGGACGTCGGAGCAAGACGCGGAGCGGAATCCGCCGATTAAACTGTTGGGGTGGTTCGAGAGCAAGTATGGGCATGGGGCCAAGGGGAAGAAGGGGGGCGTCTTGGTTTATGAGACGGGAGAGTCGGCGAAGAAGAGTGCGGCGTTTGGGGGGTTGCCGGATGTTACTGAGGGGGGGTATGTGAAGAGGGTTGTTGGAAGGTTGAGGAGGAGGTGGGAGGCTTGACGGGGGCGGGGACACTTTTCTGTCTTTTTTTCTTCTTTCTCATTTTGAAAGATTAGATTGGTAGACTGGTAGATTGATAGATTGGGGGAGGGTGTATAGTGTGGAATAGGAGAAGAAGAAAAAAGAAGATGTGAAGAACATGTTGCATGGGAATTAGATTGATTACCATCAATATGCAAAGGCACGAGTTGTTCAAAAGCCTACCGCATCGCGTTTAGCATTAGATAACCCCATATCAAGGGATTCAGAATCCTCCCGCACACACACACACACACACACACACACACACACACATACATGTTCAAACATCCAATTGAAAGAATTCCCACCACTCGCCTCACCCAACATTACCTAACCTCAACCTCCTTCCCCCAAATAACCAACGAATCCACCTCTCTCCACTCCCCCGCCACCCAAACCGCCTCCTCCTTCCCCGCAGCCTCCCACACATAACCCCCCATCCTCTTCATCCCAGTCTTCTCCATCACGCGCAGACTTCTTGCGTTTGCTTCGTTGACTACAGCCCGCACATGAAGCCTTTCCCAGGGGGTCCAGAAGGCTTGGGCGCGCGAACAGGCGGCGAAGAGGGCGTTGATGGATTCGGGGGCGTAGGATTTGTTCCAGGCTTGGGGGAGAAACATGTAGGCTATTTCGAGGGCGAGGGTTTTGGGGGTGGAGGTGGGGGTGGAGACGAGGTGAGGGGGGAGGACCAGGGCGTCTAGGTCGAGGGAGCGTAGGGTTATGAGACCGATGAATGTTGTGGGGATAGATTTAGTTTCGGCGTTGTTGTTGTTGTTGTTGTCGTTGTTGTCGTTGCTGTTGGGGGTGCTAGTCGGGTTCTGAATCTCATGCACGGCATAATTCACCCGGTAGCTTTTCGGCTCATTGGCAGGTTGGGGGTTGGGGATTGGGAGAGAGCGTTTTAGTTGTTTCTCGGTGTCGTTGAGGGATTTGGATTGCCCCCAGATGCTGTGGGTGTGGTTAGTAGACTCGGCCTGGAGAGAGGGAAAAAAGGAGGAAATGAATACCTCCACCAGGTGGCGTCTTTATCGCTGCGTAGCTTGTGCATCCATTCGAGTTCCTGGCTTCCTCGTTCTGCCTTTTCGACTAGCGTTAGTTTTAGGCGTGGAGTATAGATGATGGTTTCCATGGTTCCAAAAGGTTCGTCAATCATGTAGGATGTGGGGTTTGTCTGGGGCGTTGAGACGGTTGAAATGTGTGAGGATTCGCGGGTTTATCATCTCGACTTTTGTGGATATATATCCACATCTACGGACATGTTAGTTACATGATGCTCACGCCCTACGCCCTACGCCCCACACACATGTACAGTCGACATGCTCACACTCTCATCGACAGTGCGTAGATAGAGGGTGAGGGGATGCATGGTGTGTCTGTCTATTTAGGCAATTGTGTATTTGTGCATTTGTGTGTGTGCGCACCAGACGAGTTTGAACACATATCATGTGATTAGTCAGCTACACCTACCAACTGTCTGTGTGTGCGCACTAGACGAGTTTGAACACATATTATATAATTAGTTAGCTACACCTACTAACTATATATATATACGTACTAGACGAGTTTGAAGAGATGGGGAAGGAACACATATCATGTGATTAGTCAGCTACACCTCCCAACTGTCTGTGTGTGCGCACTAGACGAGTTTGAACACATATCATGTGATTAGTCAGCCACACCTCCCACCTAACTAACTAATGTCCTCACGCATTGCAGTCACGTGCAGGTGAGACGTCATAGGTTTCTTGACGCCCAAAAGAAAAACAGCGGCAGGCGGGCCGTCTTTTACAGCGTTCAGGGTCTTTTTTCAGAACCAAAAGCCCGGCAAGTGGACATGTCAGTCGACGCAGAAGGGGCAGGAGAGGTAATTAGTTTTATTGCACGCACGGGACTGTATCATGTAAAGGGGGTTCAACATATACCCATTCTTGTAGATAGGATAGACGCGGCCGTGTGTGAGTGTGTGTGTGTATATACGTATTTGCTGATATATGCGTGTATCTGTAGAATGCATGGGATTCGATCCCTGTACAGACGCGCATGAAGAACGCTCGACCTCAACAAGAAGTCGCATCCCGCACCTTCGCACCTGCCCGCCACTCCCGCCCTTCAATATTGTCATTGCCGCCCACCCAGCCATCGACTCGCACGCCCCAAGTCTCTCCCGTCTCCCGTCTCACTGCTGCACGCCATCACTGACAGCTGCACCCGCAAATCATCGCCCGTTGACCTTCCGAGCCCTGTGTGACGCCGGAATCGCATACTTAGTGCTTGCTCGACGACGCTGCCACTGGACCTGGTGATGGATGGGTGTGCGCTGCTCATAGCCTCGCTGAGGCGCTGAAAGAGACATTCCCCTAGGAAAAAAACAAAAAGGCGGGAGATCCGGCTCTGGTCGGGACAATCCATAGAAGCGAATCGAATCGAATCAAATCACATCGGCCGTCGCTGTCGGTCTGTCGTTATCTCGCGATTGGAAAGGGGGAAAAGAAAGTAATAGAGAGGAGTCGCCATGGCGCCCTCCAATATGTTTTCCAGACTGCGGCCCGGCCACGCAAAACGCAACGCCTCGAGTCTTGCGTCCCCCGAATCTGTCGCCAGTCCTCTCGCACCGAGCCCCTCGCAGCCGCCCGACTTCTTCGCCAGCCCGCGATTGCTGGCGCCGGACAGTGCGAATGCGAATGCGAATGCGCATGCGAATGCGAGTCTGGGCTATGCGTCTGCCTCGCCTCTGTCGCCGCGTCCACCGCAGCTTCCGCCCATTCCACGCGTGGCTTCCAAGCTGGAACGACCCGGAAACAGCTCGTTACTGAGTCCGGAACATGCCGTTGCCCACGGAAGGAGGGATAGTGGGAGGGAGAGGGAGAAGGAAAAGGAAAAGGAAAAGGAATTGTATCCACATTCTACCCATGAGCAGGTCTCGCCAGCATGGGATGCAACGCCGTATTCGTCCTCCAGGTCGACGCCCGCTCCGTCGCAGCAGGGGCAGAGTCTGCCGCCAAAGTCCAAGTCGAGACTAAACATTCGCAACCCCATGTCACTACTCATGCGTCGACGGTCGGGCCAGACGCTCGATCCACTGGCCGATGAGTCGCTCGTTACCCAGCGCTCGCCTACCAACATCCCACCCCTACCCGACAACTACGACCCCAGCATCCGTGGCCGCATCGTCCACGACTTCTCTGCCCCAAGGCCCAACAGGAACTTCTCCTACACCAACGCCTACGCCGACGAACAGCGCAAGGTAGACGCCAGTCCGCCCAAGATAGAACGCGCACACACGCCCGTGTTTCGCGAGCACTTTGACGATGATACGAGCTATGAACAGAGCCAGGCCAATATCAGGGCAGAGCAACTGGCAAACTCGGACTTCTTGAAGAGGAACAGCTACGTGCCTCCGCCTGTGCCCGAAAAATCATCACCAACACCACAACATGCACCACCACCTGCACCGGGGAGATTGTCGCCCTCATCTGCGCCTGGAAGGTCACCGCCATCTCCACGGTTACCGTTGTCCAAAGATGCCCCCCCTCAACAGCCCGTGGAACTGCTACCCCCACCATCTGAGCTAGTCTGCAACTATTCATCGTCAGTTCTGTCACCCGTGCAGGAATCTCCGAACCCTGCGAACCCACCATCTACATCAACTCCACGAACAAGAAAGTCAACAAAGTCCCCGCCATCTTCTCGGTCGAGAGCAACGTCGGTTCACGATGGCTTCGTTCCCGCCGGACTGCCTGCACACTTCACGAGTAGAGCGTCACGCTTCAGCTTCCAGATAGGCGGCGGGGACTCTGCGGAACAAGAAAAGATCCTTGAAGACCGCCACAAGGAGAAGGAGGCGGAGAAGGCTTCCAAGCAGGTCCGCATGTCGACCAACGCCATGGAAGATGACTTTGACGAATATGCCATGGACGACTTCGATATGGATGGTGGCTTCGAAGAAGACATACCCATGCTTGGCGAGGAAGATGAGTATGCAGGCCTTGGTGACCAATCCTTGTCGCCCGACATGGCCGCTTTTGACTTCTCGTCCTTGTCCATTCAATCCAACACAATCGGTCAGACTGGTATGGTTGATAGCACCCATACTCCCTGTGACGTGAACGGTAACCCCATCGGATTCGCCACTTCAGAGGACGTCCTGAAGCAAATCCATTTCCATAGTCAACCTCTGAACAGCGAGCCTATACGTCCCGTTCATGGATTGGGTTTGCCTAACCTCCCACAGGCGCCAGCGGACCCCGGCAGGTTTATGCCTGCCGAGATACCTGATCAGACAACCGCCATAGAAACGCAGGAGCTGGCTCTAGACGATGCAGGTCTGGACGATGATCTCTACTTCGACGACGGCATGATTGAAGAGCAAGGCGATGGGGATGCGGTCGAGTTTGATGAGGATGTCTTCGATGATCCCAGTGGCCCACTGTTTGAGCGCAAGGTGAAGCTTCCGTCTGTCAAAGAGCTCCGTGATGGTCCTCTTTCACACCCTCCTGACGGGCATAGCCCGGAGTTGGACTACGACGCAGACGATGACACGTTATCGAAGCACCTTGCAAAATCAGAGCCTCTCCTTGCTCACAAGACTTCGCAAGCACATCATGTTCCCGTGCCAGATTTTCGTAATATAAACGCGTATCACAGTGCTCTAGCAGATGCTGCGAATCGTGCCGAGGCGGACGGACGCTTTGCTCGAAAGGCGAGTATTAACATTGCTCAATCAAGCTTCGATGCCGACGACTCATCGTCCATCAGCAACTCTCGACCTAGCCTCGTTCCAGATGACGGCCGCTTCAGCCAAGAGACGACTGGCTTCCCGCCAGATGATGACAGCTTTGGTATGGACACCAGCTTCATGGATGACTATGACTGCAGCGATTACGACTCTGCGTTGGAGAATGACCCTATGATCGCCGAAGCGAATGCAGAGGTTCTTGCCAACGACTATGACGGCTTTTATGGGTCCGAGTTCAATTTTTACGCGGCCGCACAAGGGGAATCGGCTAATAGCTACGGTGGCTTCTTCGGCCCGTCAGGCTTAAGACGTACTGTTAGTGGACGCAACGCCGTTCGTGAACCAAATCTCACGCCTATTACCGAGCGCAGCGAGTACAGTACCCGCAACTCTTTCATCAGTATCCGAGGTAGTCAACAACTCACAAGTCCGGGTCTGGCTCAACTGGCGAGGATGAGCCCGTATGAGTGGCGGGGCGACGAGGAAGACATGACTTTGGACACGCTGATGAAGCTTCGCAAAGGCGCCTTTGGTGGTGCATTGAGTGCACCAGGAAGTCACTCTGGCAGTCCAAGAACTTCCTCTCCAATGGGTAGCTTTTTACCCAGGGCTACGACGCCGGCCGGAAATCGGATGCAAGAGCAGAGCGAGCCGGATGGTGATGAGTCAGCCGGCGTAACAACCAGTCTCGATGACAGCGAGTATGTAGATGATGAAGCGTTAACTGCAGCCGTTAATGGCGACCTCGATGACGACGAAGACCAAGATATAGACAACGATGAAGACGACCGGCCTGACAGTCCGACGCTTACGGCTAGCGACTACAACTCTCTACCCAGTCCACGCTTCCAAGACCCAACGTCCGATCGACCACCCTTGCCTCATATGCCGCTACACTCACCAAACATCCCTGTCCATATACCAACCGGCTACCCCCTTTCCCTCACCTTCCCACCACCCTACCTTCCCCAACCTCTTCAATCGCCACCCTCCATTCCCCTCCCCACGTCCCCACCACCCCTCACAGTCCACACCTCCTTCCAACCCCCATCAGCTATCCAGTCACCCTCCCTCTCCTCAACAACCGCAACGACCTCAACGGCTCCACGTCGCCAATCCCTCGGCCTCGTCAGTCCCATCAGTACAACCAGTCCCGCTACGCCTGGCGGGAGCACGGCCGGCTGGAAAGTCGGGCCTGGGGCAAACGGCGGCCACAGTCGAAAGGGGAGTGCGTCGGCGGATAGCGTTGCGTATGTTCGGGAGCAGGATGAAGAGGGTGCGGACCGATGGGTGTTGGAGCGGAGGAGGACGGCGGAGAGTGGGGAGTTGGAACTTGTAGGGCGGAGTATTGTTGAGGGAGGAAGGATTTGATGATGTCTTGCATGTCTGCAAGAGCCCCTTTTTGAGATAGCTCTGGCTTTTAGCCCCGTACCTTCTCCCGTTTGTTGGTTAGAAGGCGGTTGGATGTGTTATGCATCTGCATTCCTACGGCGTCTTTTTCTTGGGCGAGCGGAATGTCTTTTCCCCTCATTTGCTATTTCCACTTTTCCTATCACCTTGTTTTAGCGGCTGTGCGCATCGTTTCTTTTTGTTCTTGTTTGTGCTTTGGGATATCTAGCGGGACTGGAGAGTTTTTGTTGGGTTGTTGGGTGTGAGTTGCGCTGTGCATGTTAAGCATAGGTGTGAGTGTGATTCCATCTATCGGTCTGTCTGTCTGTCTGTCTGGATTACAGGTTCAGGTTCAGGTTGGGTGGGTGTTGGTGCTAGTGTGGTGTGGTGTGGTGTGGTGTAATATAACGTGGAATCGTTATAACAAAGTGTAGTGTGGTAGTAATACTTGCTGTATAATCATCTACATACTTGAATGGATTCTGTATCTGGAGTACACGAATTGAATAGATTTAAGCTGCTCAAGATGGGTTTCCATTCGGACTGTACCTAATAGCTATGTACACATAGCCATTGCAGTCTTCCCTCTCGATCCAACCCCTCCCAACGAATAAGAGAGCAGTAGAGAAGTAAGTGAATGTGCTAGACACCCAACCTCAACCCCAGAGGTCCAAATCCAAGAATCCCAACTAATCAGGAACCTCACACCAGTTACAATAGCTGCATATCAGTTCCCCATCACAACACTGCGAAACCCACCACACGAGTTGTAAAACTCAAAGTTCGTTCCCCGCCTTCTCCCAACACCAATTCCATCCCAGCAAACCATGCCACGATGAAAGTAATCTCCCCCCCACATCAACGTATAAAAAAAAAGTCAACTCCCCAAACCCTCCCGAACGCTAAAAAAAAAGAAAGGAAGGAAGGAAAGAATCATCTACACTAGTTTCCTCATCACTACTTTCAAAATCCCCAACGCTTGATTTCTTCCTCCTACATATTCGCCTTAGACACTCCTACAATGTCAGACACCGACATCACATACCTACTCTCCACACAAATGCACCCTTCCGACACAACACCACCAGCCTCCCCATCACCCCTAAACCCAATCGACACGCCCTCCCTACCAACTAGATTCACAATGTCAACACCACCACCTCCGAGTCCGACATCGAAATCAACTCGTCATCTACCCGCGTAGAGGCCCCCCAGCCAGCTTGGAAGAGAGCGGCGCCGACGGTGGTGAAATGGGCTGTGGGGGTTTGGCTTTGGCTTTTTGGGCGGTTTGGGAGGTTTTGGTTGTTGTTTGTACGGCGGCTTTTGGGGAGAAGTTTATGGGGGAGGGGGGTTGGTGTTTCTTCAAGGTTGGGCATACTTTGTAGTATTTGGTAGAAACTCATGTAGTTGAGAAAACATGAATGTATCTTGTTGGTCTATGTATACTTCATTGTTGAATCAAAGTACCAGCAGTCGGACAGTTGTAGGGATTTCAATCACGTGTGTATCCGCGGTGGGAGGGCTAGCTCCCCGCCAAGCCAGTCGGCGTGAAGGAATCAGAGCACGGGCCATTCGGAATTAAGACGGCGACGATGCTGACTGTCGGACTGGACAACCATGGACGTTCAAAGAGAGAAGTGGAATCTCGGCGAAGTTCGACGCTTGATTGCATAGATCTCTCAGGATATTGCCTCGACGGCCTACGCGTGTACATCGGCTCTCACTGCTTGCGGTGAAGCTCATGTATACACACACACTGATGTTGCAGTACCGACGTGCTCGCACCAGCTTCGCCCTCCAGAGCTTCACCACCATCGGCGGGGCCACTTCGATAGCTTTTTGACATTTGCTGGCCTTGAATACGGTCTCATTGTCTTAGGGATTACTTGCTGACACAGTGTCACGTTCGACGCCTGACCACAAGTCTAAGCCCAAGCCCAAATTCAACCTCGACACCAATTCCAACCCCGCCACCATGTTCACGAGCTTCTCGGGAAGCACACGGCGGCCGCGGCAGGTCAACCTCGGTGGCCGCAAGTCACACGCCTTCGGAGGCCCGGCATCTGGTGCTGGGGCCGGTGCTGGTTCGCAGGCAGCACTAGATCGCGCACAACAGGACCGCGCCCAGAGACAGCGGGAACGCGACACGCTGAAGGCGACCAAGACGATCCAGCGAATGTGGAGGGGTCATGCGAGCCGACAGAGCTTTGGGGACAGGCTGCGGCAAGAATGGGATACTGTGGAAGGCGCTGCTTTTCCCACCTCAGGCTCATCATGCTTTACTCCGCAGGCCGAGTCGCCGCCGTATGACTCCGAGGGCGAAGCATATGGCCAGCTCCAGCGTCTCATCAGATTTGCAAGCACACGAAGTCCCGATGACGCTGCGCGGATAAGCCATTTCGGTTCGCGGCAGATGCAGACGGTGCGGCGGATGGGCTTGGTTGCGAGTGGGCCGTGGCCATTGGCCTATCTGAGCCTGGAGAAGATAGTGTTGGCCATAATAGAACGTCAGCTGAAGTCATCCCCATCTGCATCTGCAGGCCAAATAGAGGGGTTGCTGCCGACATTGCGCTTTCTGGCCGCTGAAATCCCCTCCGAGACGTCGCAGAATGCCCCTCGGTTCTACCAGGCACTCGCACGCCTTGTCTCGCCCATCACGGCTGGAGGAGAAGGAGACGATGGGGGTGAAGGCGAGGGTGAAGGCAACCCGCAATTGGCAAGGGCAGTCTTGGAAACTGCTGTCTCGCCCCTGGTCAAGGTCACAGGGTACACGCTGAACGCGTACGAGGCTTTTGGTTACTCCTTCTTGACCTTACCCATCTTCAGCGCCGACACGACCTCATCCTTGGCCGCCGGGTTTCGAGATTCGCTTGCGGATGCCATCAACTACAAATTACTAGCGAATGCGCTGGCGACCTCTCTCAGGGAGTCTGGACTGAAGACACGTCCGGAGCTGGTAGATACTGCGAGTCGGTTGCGGTTGCTGAGCTCCTTCATCTACTTTCACCGTTTCGCCCACAACTTTCACTCCCCCGAGGCGTATTCCGTTCACAAAGACTTCGTCACTGTCGTATCACTGTTGTTGAACTCTCTACCGTCCAACATTATCGAAGCCTCCGCATTGGATGATAGGCCCGAAGAAGCGGAGGACGAGCTCGTGAACGCCTTTGTTAAGGACCAAGTGCTCTCGCTGGTCAACCAGGAAGGTATCGGCAATCTACTTTCAGGATCCACCCATTCAGCTGAGGTGACTGAGGACGAGAAGGTGGAAGAATCTAGGCAGCTGGCAAACTATGCCCTCGCGCTCCTGCGCTTCTTTCCCCGGAGAGGCGACGAAATTCGCATGTGGCTGTATATCGGCCCTTCGAATACACGTCTTGGCAAAGGTGCGCGAAAACCTGCAATAAGATACTTTTGGGAGGCGTCGAAGCGGTCATCTGTATTTGCAGCAATAGCACGCGACTCACGTGCCGCAATTGATCTTTTGCGGCCCAAGACAACACAGGTGAACAGTTCTGCGGCACGTCCTGTGCAATTCTCAAACCAGTCTCAACATGCCTTTTGGCAGGCGCCACAGCAAGAGATCGACCGCGACGCCATCATTGCAGATGAATGGTGCGTCATTCTTGTATTCCTTGAGCTCTATACGTTTGTTCTCAAAGTCACCGATGATGAAGAGTTCTTCTCGGGTGGTCAGGATGTCTACTCTGGCGAGATGCGAGATAACTCCCTTCCTCTCAATGAAGTAAAAGACCTGACGACATTTCTCAAAAACCTCGGCTTCACTCTGTATTACAATGCCTCCGACATTAATTCCTCTGAAGAGCGTGACTCGAGTAGCACGGGTCTCAGCTTCTTCAATCCCAGAGTCGCAGAGACTCAGCAGCAGCAGAAGCAGCTCGAGCCTTCGGTAGGTGGCGTCGCTGGGCTCAGTCTCGACTACGTGAAGGGTCTTGTGACAGGCCTTGTGCGCATGGTGTACGAGCGTGATTCACGCCGGAAATTCCTGCCTACAGACCAATGGCTGATGTCGTCGAGGCTTGACATGACCGGATTTACCCCAGCTGTAGTGGAAGAAGAAGAGAGCAGACACAGGATCCAAGAGGAGGACGCAGAAGACATGGATGATTATCGAGAGGATGATTTTGATGACACCCCAACATTGATTGGCACAAGCCGGACACAGGCACAGCGAAGGCTGGAGAGGCTACAGCGACAACAACGAAAGGCTTCGCGGAGAAGGTACTTGCAGGCTGTCGCCCCACGTTTGGAGATCTTGCAAAACATGCCCTTTTTCATACCCTTCACAACTCGAGTGCAGATCTTCCGAGAGTTTGTGCACCTCGATATGGTAAGTTGGACGCCTCCCAAGTTCGTGTCGCGTGCTGATTAAAGTAGATCAAGCGTAGAGGTGGCGCAGATCTGGAGGCCTGGCGGTGGAGTGTCATGCAGTCTCTTGATGCGAATGCACAGTTTCAAAAACACACAGCACGTATACGACGCGAGCACGAGTTTGAGGACGCCTTTGAAAAGTTTAATCCACTTGGCCAAGGTCTCAAAGAGCCTATCCAAATCACTTTTGTTGATCAATTTGATCAACCAGAGGCTGGAATTGATGGCGGCGGTGTCACCAAGGAATTTCTGACCAGCGTCACAAGCAGAGCTTTCTTGCCGATAGACGGCACCAACATGTTTATCGAGAATGATCAGCACCTGCTCTACCCGAACCCGGCAGCAGTCGAGGAGATCAAAGAGAGTTCCCGACAATCACACATACCGGAAGGGTCGAGCGAGTTTCGATCACTGGTCACTGATTTTCTCCAGCGGTACGAGTTCTTGGGACGCATTATTGGCAAGTGCATGTACGAGGGAATCCTGGTAGACGTCAACTTTGCCCCTTTCTTCCTGCGCAAATGGGCATTGACAGGCGGCACTGGCTCAGCACCAAACGAGTCCGGCTACCGACCCACACTGAACGACCTCCGCGACCTGGACGAAGGCCTATACCAAGGGCTCCATCAACTCAAAAACTATCCTGGCGACGTTGAAGACTTCTCCCTCAACTTCACGGTCACCGACACTATCACAGTCGACTACAAAGCCAAAAAGACGCGAGCCATTACCAAAGAGCTCAAAGCCGACGGCGCAAACACGCCCGTCACCAACCAAAACCGCCTCGTCTATATCAGCTACATGGCGCGCCACCGACTTCAAAACCAACCCTACCTCCAAACTGCTGCCTTCCTCCGCGGCCTCAGCTCCATGATTCAACCCTCGTGGCTCTCCATGTTCAACCAATCCGAACTCCAGACCCTCATCGGCGGCACCTCAACCTCAATCGACGTCGACGACCTCCGTCGCAATACCATCTACGGCGGCACCTACGTCATCGGCGACGACGGCCTCGAGCACCCCACAGTCCAACTCTTCTGGAAAACAATGAAGGAGCTCGGCGATGGCGAGCGCAGGGCTGTCTTGAAATTCGTCACGAGCACGCCGCGCGCGCCCTTGTTAGGCTTCGCGACGTTGAACCCGAGGTTCAGTATACGGGATGCTGGGAGTGACCAGGAGAGGTTACCGAGTACCAGTACGTGCGTCAATTTGTTGAAGTTGCCCATGTATGAGAGTCAGGGGGTGTTGAGGGAGAAGCTGCTGTATAGTGTTTTCTCGGGGGCGGGATTCGATTTGAGTTAGTGGTGGATGGTAGGTAGTGGGTGGGTGGTGGTCGGTGGTGGTCGGTGGTGGTCGGTAGTGGGTAGAGGAGTGTGTTGAAAGTTTCATGCGTGAATGGGTGGATAGATGCACGCTTGATTGGGGATGGCTGGGTTTATCATATTAACTTTAAATCATACTATTTGCATGGACTTTGGTTGTTGCTTTGTGTAGGGTTTTGTGTTGTGTGTACGTGTGATGGTGTTTGTGGAGTTGTTGTTCTTTTACTTTGGTTTGGTGTTGGTGGTGGGTTGCTTTTCTTTTTCTGGGAGTGCCTATTTGGTTTGTGCTTGGGTTTTTGTGATGGTGGTGATGGTGGTGATGATGGGTTTGGTCTTTGCTCTTTTTGTTGATTGGTTGATTTATTTTGTTGGTTGGTTGATGATTCATTGATAGATAGGGGCTAGGGAGTGGTTCTTAGTTCTTGCGTTGGGTGGCTCGATGTTGATTCCTGGGTGGGTACGGTGATAGTGCGGAATTCGGATCATGTAGATGGTTGACTGCGATGGCGTCTTGAGATGTGTGTAGTTGTAGGGTGTGTATGGTGCTGGCGATATGTTTGTCTTGTTGTACTGTGTTGTGTTGTTCTGTGTTATATTGTAGGCTGGCGTGATGTCGTGGTATAGTATACCGTGTTGTATTGGAATGAGAGAATGCGCAGGACCTATATATTATCTACATTTCTCGCGCGAGAAAGTGGGTTGACGTACATAATGTCGCGTAGGTAGGTGTATATATATCGCATAATCCTCAAGGCTTAATGTAGTTACATTTTGCTCCCTGGATTTGCGACACATAACTATAACTAACCTTTATCTATAGATACGGCCAACAATGACCGGGGTGACACGTTGTCTAGTCAGGCACCTCTCGTAACATGGCTAAAGATAGACATTCGGTCTTCGTATAGTACTAGACTAAGTACTCCGTGTCTATCTAGACAATCTAATGGTGAGCGTGACATGTCGTTTCTATCTTTTCTTCCTTGGGTAGAATGACGGGCTGGATTGGGGGGGTTTTTTGTACTCGAATGTTGATCGTCTGCATGTTGGTTGTATCGTGTCGTATCGTATCGTGGCGTGGCGTAGCGTATGTACAATATGGATGTACATATGTACGATGCGAGATCTCTCTTCGGCCCGGTCCTTGTCGAATACGAGCATCCTTCGTGTTACATCGTGGGAACGCTGCACGTCAGTTTATAGTGTGTTTCTTTTCTTGTTCGTTCTGGGGTGGGTGTAGGTGATATTGACGAAGTGGTCTTACGCAGCGGTGGATGCATAGTGGATCTGTAGATTTCGTGGTAGTAGCAGGCTATGATATATCGTTCCATTCGCATTTTATTGCTACATTTTTAGCCTGAATCCCCACATCCATTGCAATGTGTCTTATTCTCCTTCTCTATTGTGCAATTGCTCTTGATCCTGTTGATCGCGGAGCTTTCTTTCGGCAAATGCTCCTCAATGGGTATTTTCACACTATCTATATTGTGCTTAGATTCGCCTTTATCCTTTCTGGTGCATTTCCCTTTTCCCAACACATTGACTTGATATGCTAATGTCGGTACACGACTTTGTTCAAGCGCATCGACTGCTATGACAAGTTACTCGGTTGAGGGGGGGGGGGGGGGGGGGGGGGGGCGGGGGGGGGGGGGGGGGGGGCGGGGGGGGGGGGGGGGGGGGGGG
>JAFISD010000208.1:0-52433 GCA_022560085.1 Helminthosporium solani | reverse complement strand
ATAATATATTTAATAGATATCTACTAGTATTATTAATATAGGTAATAGTTAAGGTAATAGATAGATAGTATTATAGGCTTATAGCTAACACTAATAGTAGTAGTATAACTAATAACTCTAAAAGAATAAAAGTAGAGTAGTAGTAGAGTTACTATATTAATATAGATATAATATTAATACACCTAGGCTTATAACCTATAAAAGGAAGATATTTATATTATGCTAAGGAGTATTAGAGGAAGCCCCTAAGATACTTAGGCTAATATCTACTCTAGTATATAACGTCATAATTGATCCATTACTCGGCAGGTGCCGCTCAACAGGTAGTAGACATCTGTGGCATAAAGGCTGCACGGTTTACCACTCCTACTAACCTACAGATCCTGTGACAACTCGAATACCAAACTCTTAGAGTTAGCAAGTTTCGGGCGCCAGCCATTCACAAAGTGCCTCATGTGAAACTCGATATCATGGAATTTGTTTCGACCTGATTCATGGTAAACTGCTCGAACTATGTGCGGTGTTCGATGAGCTAGGCAGACGGTGGGAAGACAACGGCTGCTGGAGCCTCACGAATCCACTTATCCATAGAAATTATCGTGAATACAGCACAGCAGAACAGCATGTTATCACCTTGAAGCTTCACACATGCTCGCAATCGCCCAAAAACCCATTTGTTGCGCCGTGGATAATTTATTGAAGGTGGCGCAACGCCTTGTTCCTTGCGCCATTGGTCCGTGCACCTTCCGCTAGTGCCAATGTCCATCAACTTCATCGTCATTTACCTCCGAGCCACGACTTCCTCACCTCCCACCGATACTTTCCTTTATAGTCACTCTATTTGGCTTTGCAATCAGGGAGATCAGTGAGCGAACCATTGTGACCGATCAGTCTGCGCTAGGCTCTCGTCTTTGCGCCGCCCGCTTGTTAGCAAACTCCCAT
This sequence comes from Helminthosporium solani, assembly GCA_022560085.1. Classification (NCBI taxonomy): domain Eukaryota; kingdom Fungi; phylum Ascomycota; class Dothideomycetes; order Pleosporales; family Massarinaceae; genus Helminthosporium; species Helminthosporium solani. The sequence continues at coordinate 51,491 of JAFISD010000208.1, read as the reverse complement.
TGACAAATCCCAACTCCAGCCTTGTACGCCGCACACAGTCACAAGTATTTACTCCGGCTGACTGGAACTACAGGGAACCTGATACTATCAGTAGAAGAGATGGCCGACGTGGAGAATGACCAGCGCCGCGAGGAGGAGGAGCGTCCTGATACCGCACCTGCTGCCGACGAGGTACAGCATACCCTGACGCGAACCATGCATCATCGCAGAGGCAGTCCGTCAGACTGGACATGGCGATACAGAAATAATAGGCATAGCCCACGCGCTAACAAATGCTCAGGTAGAAAAAAAGGAGATCGACGAGATGAAGGAGCGCGTTCGCCAGATGGAAGACGAAGCCAACCAGCTGCGCCAAATGCAACAGTCACTCGACAATGAGCGTGGTGACCTGCGCGAAAACCGCGAAGACGTTGATGCGCGCAGTGTCTTCGTCGGCAATGTCGACTACAGTGCCTCCCCCGAAGAGATACAGGCACATTTTCAGAGCTGCGGCTCCATCAATCGCGTCACAATCCTGCTGGACAAATTTACAGGTCATCCTAAAGGGTTAGTTTGAGAATTCATACTGTTCCCGTCATGCCAAGAGGAGGGAGGCTTTTCCTAGAAGATGTTCAGATGGCGGGTTGATACAGTCAGTCAGTCATGCATGGTGGGTGAAGAGCAGAGTCAGATAATGTGTCTGTAACTGCGTGAAAGTTACACCACCGTAACGCACGTGCGCACTAATGCTCTGACTCATGTCGATGCAACGACTCCGTCATCTGATAATCTTTGGAAGCGCCTTCGCTACCTGGCAAGAGTCTGGCAGAAAGATTTCGGAAACGCTAATGAGCGTATGCAGGTATGCGTATGTTGAATTTACGGAACCCAACCTCGTAAGCAAGGCTCTCGTGTTAGATGAGAGCGAGTTCCGCGGCCGAAATCTCAAGGTAAGACAGAACGTGCATTCTAGAGATGGTCTTTGCTGAGCATTATACTAATTTGTTAGGTCGTGCCAAAGAGGACCAATCTGCCCGGTATGACTGGTCGAGGGCGTGGACGTGGACGTGGTGGATATGGCGGGCGTGGAGGATATGGTGGGCGTGGTGGTGGTGGTGGTGGCGGCTACGGTCCCCCTCGTGGAGGTGGTTACAGGGGTGGTTATCGCCCGCGTGCCCAAGGGTATCGCCCTTACTAGATGGATGTGTATGGATGAGCGGAGGAAGACAAGGACTGGAGCACGATGATAAAAATCAATGTTTGTGACCACGACTTCGGTCGATTGAGCAGTTGCGAATTGCCAAGTCAGCATTGATTTGGGAGTCTAGATGGAGAGATATCTCGAGTATGGGTCATTCTTTGGACATGTATCATAGCAGTACCCGCATTGGCTTTACAGTTGCGGCATCATCATTTAGGGTTGGAATGGGATGGTAATAGAAGACGTGTGTGTATCATACATCAAGGCTGAGATTCACCTGTTATCAGCATGCAGCTTCAACCACCCCTTGCAACTTCATCCTCATATTCAGTCTAGACCTTTGCTCTGGCGAAGAGCTGAATTATGAACATCAAGACCGGAGCTTGGAGTGCTATGGGAATTCAGCCACACTTGAGCTGGTAGTTATCAAAATTGGGCCGAAGATGGCGGGGAGGCCGTACCGAGAAAACGCCCTGCCCCGCGACGCACTGATAGAAACGAGTCTTCCCAGGAGACAGACCTGTTGCCTTCAAACGCCAAGATCCTTAAGTACCACGCCAGAACATATGTAGACACCACAGAAATGTACCCAAGATGCCGCATTAGGGTATGCACGCCTGAACCCTCTTCATCCCTATACCCCTCCATCCACTCACAAAGCCAAACAAAGCAAGTGCCCTCTCCTTTGACGCGCGCAAACGCAGCGTACTTGGCTGTCTAAGGCGCAGGGTTGTCCCTCACTATACTCCGTATCTTCTTCTCGTACGCGGCTTTATCCTTCTTGAATAAGTTGAAGGCGTCGGCTTGCGCAGGTGACTCTGGGTTCGGCTCGTCGAGAAGAGATTGGATGCCAAGAAGGATCTCCTTGATTGTGATGGCCGGCTTCCAACCCTCTTCTTCGTTGAGGATGGAGAGGCAGACGGTCCCCGAGGGATAGACGTTGGGATGGAAGAGTGGGGGTGTGAATTTGCCTATGCCCCTGTTAGCTGGGTTTATGTCGAGAAGTAGACGTGAGTGGAGGAAAATGGTGTATGTAGCTGCATATTTAAGAAGACTTACATTTCGGCGGTTTGGTTGGGTATTCTGCGATCGCGAACATTAGCTTTAGCCTTGTCAGACAGGGAAGAACATGGCTCACCATCCGGAAATATCACCTCGAGCTTGAATAGACCGCTCTCCCAGATCGTCTTCTCTTTTCCAGGAACACCACAATCCCACCTCTTAAGATCCATCATGCCTTGCGAATTGCGCATGGGCTTCGCGAAAAAGCCAAAAGGGTGATCACGTCGCCATTGCTTCCTAAATTCTGCTCAGAACCCTTCTCAACAAGAAGACCTCGAAGTTGTGCGCTTACCTCTCCTCAGAGAGCCGGTTCAGGCAAAGCGTAGACATGGTTTGCGTTGTTGTCGCTGGCGCGGGCGCGGGCGCGAAGCGTTGGATAGAAGTTGCCCGCTTGAAGAAGGAGTGTTGGAGTTGCGGGGGGGTAGTAGGTATTTATATGCGGGCACGACGACGTTGTGTGTCGCAGGCGTGGTAGATCTGTCAGACCTAAGGTGAAGATGGAAGGGAAAGCTGAAGCGCTGTGAGACCCTGAGGTGAAGTCAACATGGATTGTAGAGTGCACGTGACGTATTCTCGGAAACAAGTGGCACCTTGTTTTGGCTAGAGCGGCCGGACGCGAGTGCCTGCCCCGCCAAATTAGAGCCCCGCCTTTATTGCACATGCAGGAAGGCGAGCCCGAGGTGTTGCTGTTCCTGTTTGCGATGCCGACGCCGACACCGACACCGACGAAGCATCGCATACATATCCTGCCGCACCCGACGTCTCACTTCTACACACATACTGACATCTGGCGGACGGACGACACTGACCCATAATGGCGGACGCGGAGAAGAAGACAAAAGAAGAGGTCACTGTAAACCCTACCGGTGAAGGAGCATCCGACCCCGAGGAAGACGACCTGTCAGATCTCGATGGTTCGTGGCATGCTCATCACAATTTAATCAACGCTACCACTTTTAACACATTGAATAGATGTCCTAGACGAGTTCTCAAATATAAAACTTGACTCCAAAGCTGCTGCGACCGCACCAGCACCCTCCTCATCCGGACCCGGCAGGCCTGATCCCGACGAACTACTCGTCCAAGACCAAGATGCCTTCGCAAAGGAACTACAGAAAGAGATGGAGCAATTGCTTGGCCAAGGAGATTTCCAAAAGCAATTCGAAGACATTGTGAAAGAGATGAGTGACACTGTCGGGAAAGAAGCACCAGGCGCAGAAGCATCATCGTCTAGCAAAACCGACACCGCCGCTCCAAAAGGTGAACAGACGTTCCAAGAATCAATACGCAAGACTATGGAGCGCATGCAAGAATCTGGTGATGCGGCATCTGCTTCTGCCGCAACGTCTTCGCAGGACGACATCTTGGCCCAAATGCTGAAGGAGATGGAGTCTGGTGGGTTCGGTGCCGAAGGCAGCGATGAAGATTTCTCAAAGGTTTTGATGGGTATGATGGAACAGTTGACTAACAAAGACATATTGTATGAGCCGATGAAGGAGCTTCACGATAAGTTTCCAAAATGGATGGAAGACAACAAAGGCAAGGTGGACGAGAAGGATTGGAAGAGGTATGAGGAGCAGCAGCTGTTGGTCAAAGAGATCACAGAGAGATTTGAGCGAACGGGTTATTCGGATGATAACTCGCAGGATAGGGAATATATCGTGGAACGGATGCAGAAGGTAAGTTCAACATTTGATTTGATGCTGATGATCATGCTGGTGCTAAGTTTGATAGATGCAAGCTGCTGGTTCGCCACCGCCCGATCTTGTTGGCGAGATGAATGCTGCTCAGGAAGCGTTGCAGGATATAGACCAAGGCTGCCCTACACAGTGAGCTTTTGTACGTGGAGTTTCCAACTCCTCCAGATACCCAAAAAATGTACTAGTCTCATATTACACTTCATCCAACCTCGTGCGCGTCATTGCATACACGTTTGATAGTATGTAGAACGTCTGCACGATTCCTGCACGATTTCCTTCCCATCCCATCTCAACTAGTATCCATCTCAACCACATCGTTCATACCAGCATCTGCCTGCGAGTCATGCGGGAATCCCTGGTCTTCCTCCGAAGCGCATTCCATAAATATCGAGTCGTAGTCCTCGTCATCGCTTCCATAGTGCTGCGACGCACTATCCCGCTCTTTATCCTCCATCGACGCGATAAGTTGGCGCAACTCCCACTCTTCCTGCTCATGCATATACTCCGCTTCTTGAATCTCCAGTCCAGGCTGTTTCCGCAGTGCGCTACTCTCCACAGACGATGACCTCACCACCGGCAACTCTTCCTCATCATCCATAATCCCATCTTCGACCTCTAAAGCTTGCCGCGACCTCTCGGCCTCCCAGCGCTTTTGTTCAGATACGTAGTCTAGGCGTTGAATCTATTATTTGATCAGCAACTATGATGCAATGAAGGGGGGCAAAAGGTTCGTACTTGTTCAGCACGCGCATCCCATTTCTTATCATCCCGTCCCTTTTGAACACGCCTGAAAAACATATCGCGTCGCTTCTGTGTCGCCGCGTCACGCGACTGCACCAACGGATTCGGTTTGTATGTACGTTGAGATGCTGGCACTGGTTTCTTCTCGATGGATGAGGGCATAGCGAATGTAAAGGGTCGCGGTGTGGCATTCGCGTGGCGTTCCGAGAGTGGGGACAGCCGCGAGGGCGTGAAAGCGAAATGTGGGAAGAATGGTGCGGCGAGCATGTTCGTATGAATCAATGTAGTTTTTGTTTGGAGTGGTGGAGTTTGTGGTGGAGTTTGGGTATAGGAGGTTGTGGTGGTTTGGACAGGATCGGGTTGGCACGTTGGGTTATGAATGGGAGGTGGGAGGAAGAACGCGGTCGCGTTTTCTCCGCGGTGGTCTGTGCGTGTATCGATAAGCCATATCGTCATACGATCATGTAATCGAGGGAATGGAAATCGATCTCGTACAGCCACTTATATTAAGCTAGAATACTGTGTAAAATTCACTCGTGCGTGTGCGATACTTTCCGATCAAGCTGAAGTCTACACTCATGCAATTTCGTTATACACTTGGGTCACCTTTTCGCGAGGGGCCTTCACATATTTTCATGACATCATCATCTAGTTGGTCTTTGAAGCCGGCGTTCCTTCTATTACTCCACTTTCGCTAGATTGACCGCTAACTATTCGATGATATGAAGATTTTGTATGTTATGTGTAGAAACTTTGCTTGAAAACACAGCCAGTTGTGTTGCTAGGTTAAAAGCCAAAAGCGACAACGAAACTAGAAAAAAGGTTCTACCAAGGACACTTGTGGAATTCACAGCAAAGGGCTGATTCGAAAGGATCAATGGAATGGAATTCGGATGTTGAGGTTATGATATAGCATCTGTAACCAATTGTAGAAGGTCGTTGGAATATGTAAACACTAAAGTAGAGGAGCATATCAATTGTGAAGAGATAGTTATAGGTGGTTTTCCAATAATTAGACAAGAATGCAAAGAAAATAAGCCAAATTCCCCAGGGCCTGTGTATAGGACTTGTAAAGGAAATATCGCTGAGATTAAAGCTGGAGCTGGAGCCGGGATTCGGCGCTTGCTAGCAAGTAATACAGAACTTCAGTCACACTCAATAGTACAAATATGTTGGCATATTCTAATCCAATCATATACACCAAAGTCGTGTGCTAGGAATATATGTACTATTTGAACATGGATGCGAATATATACAAGGTGAAAAGCAACGCTACAACTGGAATGGCTCCAGAATCCAACAACGACAATGGTGATGATAACAGTAGGATCAAATGACGACAAACGTCATTTGTCTATTAGATTGATCTATAGGAGCCAAATCAAGGTAGTGGACCATGAGACTAGCGTAACTTGAAGGCTACGCAATAGAAAGGGGAAATGCAACCTGACCATGCCAATCATCGAGTCGAAGCCAGAATACATACCGATGAAGTGGAACTACGCAAAAACCAAAGATATGGTATAGCAAGCCTTAAATCAAAGCTTATTTGTTCGCCTTTGCATCATCAGTCATAACAGGGTTCTGTCTCTTTGGGTACTTCGCATCAGACTCAAGTGTTTCGTCGGGTTTGTCTGTAATACTTGTAAGTATTTCATCTTTCCCCAGATTACAGAATATGGCTTGACTTACCATGACGAGCATAGAGATGATACTCCTCATCCTTGTACATACCCACCCTACCATTTTCAACTTCCTTCCTGGTCAAGCTCAACTTGTTCTTCGGCAGTCCCATACTTCCCAAGTAACTGACGGCCTCCTTCCATTCCCTCTCTTTCCTCCTAGCGTCCCAGTTAAGCTCCTCACTCATCAAGTCAATGACAACAGGCAGCGCTTCAAGAGCAGCTTGTGCGTTGAGGAAAGCAAGACGCATACGGCGGGCAATGACGTCGGTAGCTGTCTGTGCATACTCGTGTCGGACGCAGTAGCGGACTTCGCCATCAATAAACGGGTAGAGAGGAGAGATGCGCTTTCCGCGGACTGGATATCGCTGTCCGGTGGGCGCAGAGAGCGCGGCAACAGTCCATGCACGATCTCCGTAAGCAGTGCAAAGGTATTTTGCAATTTCTGTTTCAACGCCGAAGTGTTGGATGAGGTTGATGAAGAGGGTTTTCGAGTATCCGTGGGCACCGATCAAGCGAACACGATGCGTTTGACATGTTCCATCGAGTGGTGCTTCGTCTTCGACCCATGTGCCACTGACACGCGGCGGCTCGGCGAGAGCTTTCGTCTGCAATCCAAATTCCTTGATCGCTTCGTCGACGGTTTCTTCGGCCATTTCGCGATACGTAGTCCACTTGCCACCAGCGCAAGTCAACAGGCCAGAAGGACTTACGGTAACCAGGTGATTTCTTACGAGACCTTCGGTTTTGCTAGCCTTGGGATCGCGGACCAAGGGGCGTATACCTGACCATGCAGCAAGCACATCACCTCGTCGAACGGCGATATCTGGCTGTAGATAGCGACGAATTTCCTTCAGAATCCACTCAATTTCATCCTCGCCTGCGACGGGGTTCTTTGTGACCGTTGTAGCTGTGTCCGTGGTACCTGCGATGGTGTTGCCCTGCCACGGTAAGAAGAAGATGACTCTACCATCCGACGTGTTTGGGTCAATCAAACCCATATCCGCAGGGCTGTAGTAACCGGGTAGAATAACGTGTACACCAGAGCTTGGAGCTACAATCTCTTCCGCAGTGGGGTCATCTAGCTTGCGGATCGAGTCCGTGAAGGGGCCAGTCGCGTTAATGATGCCTTTTGCTTTAATAGTGAATTCCTCGGGTTTCTGTCCATTGAGCTCGGCGATGCAGTCTTTCACGCGCGCACCATTCAGTCGGCCTGAGGCATCCTTTTCGAGGCCGGTGACCTCCATGTGTGGAACGACTGTCGCACCGTACAACGCAGCAGTCATAGCGAGCGACACGTTCATACGGGCATCATTGTGTGCACCGTCTTCACACGTCAGCTACTATGCCACAAAAAGGGTAAAGCACTTACCATAGTATACCAGTGCACCGAAGAGCCCTTCCTTTTTCAACATAGGAAATGCATCCAGCGCCTTACTCTTCGTCAAAAAGTAAGAGCTTTCGATATTTTCCGCACCAGCTAAAAAGTCGTAAAACTTTGTTCCAGCCCAGAAGTACGGCGCTTTCCACCACTTGTCGAGCGGAATCATGATGGGTAGCCATGACGACAGATGCGGTGCCGTGTCCAAAAAGTATCGACGTTCGCGAAGCGCTTCGACAACGAGCTTGTATCTGCAAAGGATTTCAGCTTCCAAGCATCACACACATGATCAAGATGGAAATATCTTACTGGTTATAGTCCAGGTTCCAGACAGCCTTCTCCAAGTATCGCACACCACCATGCACCAGCTTCGTACTCTTACTACTTGTCCCGCTACTGAAATCGTCCCTCTCCACAAGGGCCACCTTCAATCCTCTAGTGACAGCATCAAGCGCGATGCCAGTTCCCGTCGCTCCACCACCGATAACCAGAAGATCGTACGGGTCATCTTCGCCCGCCTTCACTTCCTCGCTCCCACCAATCCACCCTCCAAGCCCTTTCGCCTTCTGTTGCGCATTACTCAAGTAGCTCCCCACGCTCCTTTTCAACGTCTCGATTTGCTCATCTCGACTTTTGATTTGCGGAAACTTGGGTGGTCTGAACACGCCGCCCTCGCCATACGTCGGGGGAGGAACGGCAGCGGCTTCAGTGCCGGGGATGTCGCGGGGCCGGTATGCAGTGTAAAGAGCAGCACCGCCTAGAGCACCTATTCCCGTGGTGTAAAGAAGAGGCCTAAGGATGCGACTTGTGCGCGATCGTGTCGCCATCCTTGTTGAGATGTTAAAAAAAGAAGAAGAAGAAGAGAGGACGAGGGCTTTCTACTCGAGCTTGCTCGCAGCCGGAACAAATCCCAACTCACTCTACTCGGCCCAGAACGCTATAGAGAGAACATTCCCAGCGTTCCTGAAGCCAAAGTTAATTTTTCCGGATGGAAAAGAAGGGACGGAATTGGGATAGAAAAGGTGGAGCTATAGCTGATTTTTGAAAGGCAGATGACGTTTGGGGGGTTTCGCGAATTGCGCCAGGTTGCCGGTCCTACACGCGCGTTCTTCGGCACAATGGAATACCGAAAGCTTCGCCAACATGGGCTCACGGATCATCTCCTTGTTGTTTTCGGGAGACCTGTTTGGTTTGCGCGTTTTCATCAAGTGAATTGCCATCTTTCGAATGTGGTTGGCGACCAATCACAACGGCACGCTGGATCGAACCTCGTCCACAAGCTACTAACTATCTATCCAGGAACACCAATCCAAACCTACAGAAGATCGTCGAGAACCCCCACGTCGAAGGGCCAAGCAAGGCCAAGACATCAACAAGACGCTTTTCGATATCGTTTTCATTCACATTCGTAGCCAGCTGTGTGGTATATGCAAGCAAATTGGGTGGTGGTTGTTATTTCGGTACAATCACCGGGCTGGGCTTCAATGTCGTTTCCGCATGCTGCCGGCCAGGCTATTTTCTACTCTCAACACTTGCGTTACACGTTGGTATTCGAATCATCATTGACCCCTTCATACGGTCAAGCCCCAGGTCAAAAGCCGACAAATACCCACCTGACCAACAGTGCACCCAGAAAAACATTAGCCCCCACAACAACACCCACAATTCCCCGATGTACCCACCCCAAGCTCTCCCGCCTCGTCTTCATACTGATAACCGCAATGCCACAAAGCAGGAAGTTGAAGAGGGTTCCAAACAATATCACAGCATCAACAAGGCCCTTCTCCTTCCTACGGCTTGTGCTTGTCATCGCACCGATGATAGCATTGACGACTGTGGCCATTAACAAGCAGGTCGAGTAGAAACGCAGTTTGGTCATCTCGGTTTTATGCTGTCGAACTTCAAGTTCGGTCAAAAGGGATTGCCGTCCGTATTCAGTCTCTTGCCGCGGCAGAAGTTCGCATTGAGAGTCACGTGTGCTTCTGAAAAGACTACGGAAGTAGCCCTCATTGGAAGCACTACGCTTGGCGCCACCGAAGGTCCCGTAGCCTGGATAAAACGTCAGCATACCTGTTCTAAATAGAGATGGGTAGATGTGCAAAATACCTCTTGACGCTACAGTGGAACGCTCGTCGTCAACAGTCTCATCGTCACTACTTTCGGCACTGTCATACCCAGATGCCCCGTCGTGCACTTCATGGATACCGAATATTCGTCTCACCTTCATCGCGCAGGCTTCAAAAAACTCTTGTCCGGGGAATTTATCATTATCAGGGTCAATATAAATGTAATAGCCCTCATCTTCGGATTCCGGGTTATCGTATTCGTTCCAGTATCGTTGAACTCCAGGCTCAGCTCGCATCGGCAGTGGGTACTCAGCGTGGTGCCGTCTCTTCTTTCGGAACGCCTGCAAAGGCATTGGGTCAACAAATTCAGGTGAGGAGGTTGCCGACGACTCGGCGCGCGGCGTGTAAGGACTTGAGGACCCATCCGTAGGCGAAACATCAGATGCCGAAGTCTGCGGAGGCGAAATTTGGGATGCCGATACATTGGTACTGCTCTCCTTACGGTGTTGGCGCTTGATCGGTGGAGGCAGCTTACGAATGTCCCTATCCAACAGGGGTACCCAAACAGGAGGAGCCATTGCGTCCGGCCTACAGCATATCCATACTGCGTGCGCTTCCAGAGAGAAGCCACGGACTCGCTCAAGCAGATGACTATGATCCAGGGTCTGGATCAACGCTGAAGAGTGTGTTCCTTCCCTACGTATCTGGAGTACAGCATGGGGAAACGAGGTGGAACCATTGCGAGCTTTGGATACCCACTCGTCACTTTCCAGATCTAGGTGAAGGCACGGTTTGGTAAATACATCTCGATCCAAAAATGCCCACATCCCTCCCGAGCTGTTGTTGTGAAGACCCGCGAAGCGAGTGCGTTTGGAGCAAAGACCTGCAATTGGCTTTACTTCTTGATGCTCAGATATCCATTCTCTAGCAGCTTGAATGTTGTTACTTGTGGGCTGATCCTCGCCTCCAGCGTCGTGCCCCTGTACGCCAGGATCCTGTCGTCTGTTAAACGGCGCAGAAACATCGAAGAATGACGCAATTTGCTTCCTCTTCAAATGTGCGATTATAACATTACCAGTTGCTTGCGCATCGACATTGACAGCGACTGCTGCATCGCCGGAGGAAGACCAGCGCGCCGCTCCCGCAGCTTTCACTTGTAGTGTACCTGCTGTCTCTTCGCTGGCGCCTATGGTGCTGGCATTCTGCTTGATAGCGAATGATCCAGGGTGATCCAGGACGACAAATCCAACGGTATCCTCATTGTTGAGGGGCTTATCAACGTTCATATAAGATGATGTCCGCTCAGGTGCTATGAAAGGTGAGACCCCCACAGCGGAAGTATGCTGTCCTGAATAAAGGCGCATGTGATGTAGCAGCAAGACTTCAACTTCAACAACGTGATCCGGGTGTATCCAGTATGTAGCTTTGGTGCCTTGGTCTCCTAAGGGTGTCAGTGAGAGGGCTAAATCGAAGTCAATGTTAGTGCCATTCCGGATTGACTGTGATATTCTCAACGACGGCAAGGAAGCATTTCCGCCAGCCAGGTTCGGCCCGTTTGCACTGGGTGCATCAAAAGCTGCGCGAAGAGCGCCGAGGACAAGGATGTATTGATCCAACAAATGCCCTAGATCCAGCTGATAGAAACTTTCTGGACTACTCGTAATCTCATTTTTGAAGCGGTGTTCCAGCTCCCTATCCTTCGTCCACCGCTTGTACTTTTTCAAGATTTTGCGGAACCCGGTCCGTTGGGCGACTTGGAACCGCGATAACGATCGAATCTCTTCGCCGGCTCTGCCGAATGTCAGAAAGTTCTGGCGTAGTATGGGCGCTGCGGGGGAGGGGAGTCGTGTACTTGGTAACGTCCGAGTCGAGCTTCGCAAATCTCTCAATCACACGAGCCGGCAACCGGCCTTGGGCATCCCTTCGCGCCTGTCGCGACTTCAATTGGTCAATACTTTTGTCAATATGCTCTAATCGTCGTTCAATCTCGCCGCTCTTGCTCCGCACGAACAGGCATATGCGATCGTGTTGCGCCTTGAGGGCTTTGAGGAATGTGTCGCTGAAGGCCCTCTCGGTCGTCGCGCCCTGGCCGGGTATCGATACTGCTTTACCGGTGCCCGCGCTGGTCTGGTGCTTAATCAGGTCTTTGAGATAGTCGTAGTCGATGTTAACTATGGCAGGGTCAGCTGTTGTAGCAGGGTCGCAGCGGAACAGGAAAATCACAATGGGCCCATTCTGGAGAAAGCCGGCGCAGCGAGTCGCCGTATTTCATGCTTTTTTTCTTGGAAAACTCCCTATCCGAGGTATGCAGTGAAGACCGATTGCGATACTGAGGAACGTGTCGCAGGACGAAGACAATAGTGTGTATCGACGCTCGCTCACAGAGTTGGAGCACACGACAGCTCTGCCGAGCCCGGAAGCCGGATTGGATGGACTGATAACAAAGATAGCAGCGGCGCCGTCTGCTACCAAGGGATGGATAAATCAATTAAGAATGCGAACCAGCCGTGGGCCGCGGAGAATGCGGTACTATGTACGGAGTAGAGATGCTGCAGAAGATTGTCGTACTATGACGCCATACACAGACCCAGGCACAGGCAAACCAAACAATGGCGATGTCTACCAGAAGTGATAACAACAGAAGCGAGAGCAAAGGGGGGGACAGTGAAATGACAACCAGCACCGGAGAAATTGAACGGTCCTTTTGCCTTTCCTTTCAGACGCCGAACATCTGGAACAGGAGCGAAGATGGAAAAACCCAGAAACAGTTCGCCTGCACGTTGCTACTGATACGGCACAGTCTAGGAGGCTTATTACATAGGGAGTCCCCTGCACTTTCTTGTGCCTAAACCCAATTGCAGAGTCACGTGCAAGCAGTTGTTGAACGGTGTTCCGGAAAGATTTGTACATGTAGTAGATCGCTCGCCAGGACTCCGTTTTCTTGCAATCCAATCCTCACGAATGTGGCCTAGCAATTCAGGCTCTTCACATGAAGCTTGCATCTCTTGTAGATAGCGAGCAATGCCAATGCCATACAATGTATTATGACTCCGTGGTTCCGTACAATCACCCATAGCCCTAGCGCACTAGCGGGTGTGCCAAGGTAGGGTGTGTTACATTGCACCCTCTCCAAGCTGCAACAAGATGGTGGGGGTGTGGGTGGTTTGCCCATGGAGCCGCACCAAGAGGATCCACTCATCAATATCATTAGTGCTTATTTGAGCGCACACCTGAAATTGTCCCACTGTGCTCTCTCTATCGTCGTGGAGCTGGAGGTTGTTCTGGTGACTCTGGAAATAACCACTCAATACGAATAAGTCTTGCACTGGCTGGCTAAATCTAACTTGAGATAGTGCATGCTGAACATATTGCTACCCAATGGCATCCTGCTTGAGATGCAGAGGGCTTCTAAAGCCGCGTAAAGGCAATAATCCATTCCCGTACTGATGATGAACGCCGATCCACCATTTACATGTAATAACGCCCACACAGTTTGTTCTGATAGTTCCTACATGGGGACAAATACAACTAGCCCGGGGGAAGAGTGCTCTGGTCAACAATGTCTTGGGCCTCCTTCTCATCGACCTCCTTGGGGTCTTGAAGTGGGGAACGGGGCAACGCCATCAGACCTGCAGCTTGGTTAGTACATGCATTCGTACATGCGTGATGATACGAATTCTCACCTGTTCTCGCAGACTCCAAGATTCCAAACGGTGCAATGAGCTTCATGAACGAGTCAATCCTGGTAGACTTAGCAGAAACCTCCACGATGCAGTTGTTCGTGCTGATGTCGAGAACCTTGCCGCCGAATTGATGGGTCATGAAGGTGATGGCGCGGAGATGCTCGTGTTTGTGCCTCAATGCCTGGCTGACTGCGAGCTTGTTTGGGTGGAAATCTCTTCGGAGAGAATCGCGGGCCGCCTCAGCAGCAACGGCCATCTGGTCTTCTGAAAGCTCAGCCGGTAGTTCACCCTCTTCAAATTCGGGCTGGATGGCTTCTTGGTGGTGGTTCAGCAGCTCCTCGAAGTACTCGGGTCCCAGGATCGAGACTTTGGCCAGCAGCAGCTCACGCTGGACGAGAGGCGACTGCGTGTAGTCGAGGACGGCCCAGACCGGAACCAGGTCTTCAAGCTGGCGACGGGCCTGCTCGACAATGGCATCCTGGCCCTGCAGCACAATGGTCATGCGCGAGAGGTCATCGACCTCGGTGTTGCACACAACCAAGCTGTCGATGTTGAAGCCGCGAGCAGCCAGAATGCCGGATACACGAGACAGCACACCGGGCTCGTTCTGCACCAGACAGCTCAGGATGTGTCGCTTCGGCGGGGCTTGCGAGGGCAGCGGCGTCTCGTAGAGAATGCTACTGACAGCCGCCTGGGCGGACCAGGCGGGAGGACGGTCATCGGTAGGGAGGGGCGCAATGCGGCGATGGAGAGCTTTGTATGCGAGAGCCAAGGTGGACGATGAGCTCTGTGACCGGCGACTCTGTTGACGCACAGCAGACATGCACGGCCTGGAGAGGAAACTTCGCATTGGCAGAGCCTGGACGGCCCGCCGAGTTGCCATTGTGGGAGGTGCGGCCTGAATGAAGGCAATTGGACGTTTGGACGTCTCTCGAGGGGCGAGCTAGAAAACTGGAGACTGGAGGCTGAAGGCTGGAGAAATGGCCCACGACACCCAAAGACAAAGGACAAAAGCACTTCACCGTTCCGATACCGGAAGCAGGGATTCGAAGCTCGCCAGTGCAGTCATTGCAATTTGCGTACCAACGCACAGACAGGGCAGACGGACGCACGTTACCTTGCTTGGCAGCCTGCTACAACAAAGTCTGCGCGCCTTGGCCGTGTCGACGACACACATAGACACACCATCTACATAGCATGAGCGTGATCCCAATCGTGATCTCGAGCTCGTCTATTGCTGTGCTGTGACTGTCCACTACAACTCTCGCCCGCCATGTCAGCCACCCCACCACGCCGCTCGCGCTTCGACGGCGGTGACTCTGACCGTCCGCCGCGCTCGCGCTTCGACCGAGAGGAGTCAGACCGTCCGCGCTCCCGCTTCGACTCAGGTCGTCGCTCGCGCTCGCCTACAAGCAGGGAGCCAGAGCCTCGTCGGACGCGCAGCCCGGTCGCACGCGATGCTTCAGATAGTCCTGCGGATGCTGAAAAGCCCAAGATAAATGCGGCTGCGCTTGCGGCGGCTGCGGCGGCCAAGATCAACGCGCAGATTCAGGCGAAGAAGGGCATCCAGCATGTCGATGTGCCCCCGATTCGCGCCGTATGCTTCCCCTGCCCTGCTGTACTCGCATCACGACCATGCGCTGACATTGCTCGCAGGTGGTTAGCCCCGCAGTCCCCAAGTCGCCCAATCTCAACTCTGGCTCGGCCTCCATCAGCGAGACGTTTCAGCAAGATGGCGATTTCATCAAGGACATAGAAATCAACGATCTGCGTAATCGCTACACACTGACCAAAGGACCCGTACAAAAAAAGGTACACTTGAACTTTTGCTGTCCACTGATCTTCCAGCGCCAGCGCATTGTCTCTGGCCGTTGCGCAACCCTTGTAGTCTGAGTTGCAACGAGCCGTGGTCGAGCCCTTGTTTGAGCATCTCGCTTTCGAGAGAGACAGAGCTTACAGACATCTAGCTGTCCGCACGTTTGGCCACTGCTAACCTCTACTGTGACATATAGATCAAAGACGATACAGGCGCCGGTACGCTCTTCCCGAAACTCTGTTGACCATTGTAGAAACTTTGCTTATTCATTCGAAGATGTCACAACCCGAGGCAAATACTATCCCGACAAGAACATGGCCACCGCTGCTGTAAGCGTACCCCCTCCCAACACAGAGCACCCTCCTAACTTGCCAGAACCCCCCATTATCCCTTCGCGTGACTAGCACTACGAAAGCAGGCCTTGATGCTGCAGTGAAGCAGATAGAAGAAATGATGCAACAGGACTTACCCAATCTGGTTGATGAGCGTAGATTCCGCCGTCGCGAGCCCGAAAATTTCGAGCGTGATGAGTTTGGTCGGGTAAATACCGTCATGCCAAGTAGGTTATCGGGAAAGCTAACAACGTGTAGCGCAAATGGCCCGAGGAGAAGCTTCCGGTCGACCTGGAACCCATTGGTGGCTTCAATCTGAGAGCCCAGGTGGTCGGTCAGGGCGGTGCCAACGTCAAGTACATCCAGACCGAGACTGGATGCAAAGTTCAGATCAAGGGCCGTGGCTCGGGTTTTTTGGAGAACGCCACTAGCCGTGAGAGTGATGAGCCCATGTACTTGCACATTGCTGGACCCCGCCAGGAAGGTGTAGACGAGGCGAAGAAGTTGTGTGAAGGGCTCCTTGATCAAGTACGCAAGGACTATCAGTCCTACAAAGAGAACTCGGCCCGGAATCGTTTCAATGGGGGTGGAGATCGGAATGGGGGTGGGGGCGGCGACCGTTACGGAGGAGGCGGCGACCGCTATGGGAACGGGCGTTCTGGTTATGATGATCGTCAACGCAGTCAGAACCAGGGATATGGCGGCTATGGCGGTGCCAACGATGCTCACCAGTCGCCCATCGCAGCAACCAACGGGTCAGCTGATCCCATGGCGGCCTGGTACGCTCCGCAACAAGGACAACAAACGACCGGGGCGGATCCATACGCTGCTTGGGGAGGATACGAGGCCTACCAGCAATATGCCTGGCAATATTATTATGCGCAACAGGCTGCTGCTCAGCAACCAGCTCCAGGGACTGCAGCCTCTGGAAGCCCAGCGCCGCCTCCGCCACCTCCACCTTCAGAGGCCCCCCCGGGAGCTGCACCCCCTCCTCCTCCGCCATCTGGTTCGCCTCCAGGCTACAACTCGGTACGTATCTTCTGTTTCTTTCTCCAGTATTAACGGGCTAACTCATGCAAGGTTCCCCCGCCTCCGGGCTTGTAATTGCTCTCAATTCTTTCACAACTCTTTCATCGAATTTGGGGATGGGTCCAACTTCACAGGGGGCGTTTTGTGGTTGATCTTTTCTTTCAGAGGTCACAGATATGAAGCCAGAAAGTGTCAGGGTGCAGATCTTATATCAAACCTGGTAATATGCCAGGGTTCTACAAAGTACGGAGAATTCTACCGTTCAATTTTTGACTCTACTCTCTTTGCCTCAAGAACAGGCTCCTACTGGACTTTATCTTTCCGCTGGAGCTCTGCATATGCTTTTTTTCTCCTTTTTCACGCGACCATTGTGTTTTTAGGTACATGTAGACATGGCGCTCTCTGATGTGATGACTGTCGTCGGCCGTATCATAGGTCAGAGCTTCCCCAGAAAATGAGAATCCCTGTGTTCGGGCCGACCTCGCAATCGATGAATTTTGTGGCATTGCGCGCTTTCCCTCCACTTCATTGCCTCATAACGAGCCAACCATGCGGGCACTTGCAATACGTGCTGGGCAAACTGCCAATTGCAGGGTGAGTGTTCATTTCATCCATGATATACTACACATAGTTGCTTACGAGGCCTGCCGTCGCCTTCTCAACCTCACGCGACGAGTCAAAGATACGTGCGCTGAAACTACTTCTATAGGCACACGCCCTTTCTTCCCTCCGATATGCGCAAATTCCGTCGCGAAGATGTCTAGCCACAACCCACTCTGTTCCCCAGCCCCCGTCCGCCGACATTGCCCTCCGCATGCCGCCCTACCAGAAGCTCCTCAGACGTCTAGAGGAAGTTCGAAGAGTCCTGGGCTCGACTAGACAGCTTACCCTCGCTGAAAAGATCCTCTACTCGCATCTCGACAACCCTGAAGAGTCCCTCCTGAACGGCACACAGAATGGCAAGGATATCAGGGGCAAAGCCAACCTCAAACTCAAACCCGATCGCGTGGCCATGCAGGATGCGTCTGCACAAATGGCCCTGCTACAATTCATGTCATGCGGCCTACCCTCGACTGCTGTCCCAGCTAGTATTCACTGCGACCACATGATTGTTGGGGAGACTGGCGCTTCATCCGATCTGAAAAACTCGATCGCTGGCAACAAAGAAGTATTTGATTTCTTGGAGTCTGCAGCAAAGAAATATGGGATTGAATTTTGGCCGCCTGGTGCGGGTATCATCCATCAGAGCGTGTTGGAGAATTACTCGGCGCCCGGACTGATGATGCTGGGAACAGATAGTCACACACCGAATGCGGGAGGATTGGGTGCGGTGGCTATTGGGGTCGGTGGTGCGGATGCGGTCGATGCGCTCGTCGATGCGCCGTGGGAGTTGAAGGCGCCGAAGATTCTGGGAGTCAGGCTTGAGGGACAACTAAGTGGCTGGGCAAGTCCCAAGGATGTCATCTTGAATCTGGTTGGCCAGCTGACCGTTCGGGTGTGTATGAGTGAAATTTGGGTACGGGATAGTGGCTAATGAGAATAGGGTGGAACTGGGTATCTCATCGAGTACTTTGGTCCAGGTGTCCAGTCGCTCAGCTGCACAGGCATGTCCACCATAACCAATATGGCAAGTCCTCCTATTTTCTCAAATATAGCCATTCTTCTAACTATTTCCAGGGCGCAGAAGTCGGAGCCACAACTTCCATATTCCCTTTCTCTCCTGCCCATGTCCCCTACCTCAGAGCTACTCACCGTGGCCCTATCGCCGAAGCTGCCCTAGCCATAGCGTCCTCATCTATGGAGCGAAACCTCCTGCGTAGCGATCCAGAAGCAGAGTACGACAAGGTCATTACGATCGACCTATCGACTCTCGAACCGCATATTAATGGTCCATTCACGCCGGATTTGTCAACGCCGCTATCGAAATTCAAGTCTGTAGTAGAAGAGCAGGATTGGCC
The DNA here is from genome assembly GCA_022560085.1 of Helminthosporium solani. Classification (NCBI taxonomy): domain Eukaryota; kingdom Fungi; phylum Ascomycota; class Dothideomycetes; order Pleosporales; family Massarinaceae; genus Helminthosporium; species Helminthosporium solani. The sequence goes on along the minus strand of JAFISD010000208.1, from coordinate 32,861 downwards.
AAAGACATTTGGTGCAGGTCTCATCGGTAGTTGCACGAACAGCTCATATCAGGATATGGTATGTATTCGCAATGCTTGATACTTGACTGCACCTCGGACTTGGACAGAAGCTTGGATCACGGTTTTGGACGTCTTCCGCCATAAACCGTCAGACCTGTTTCTAGGTGTGTATTGCTTACTTTTGTACGATCTTTGGCACAGGATAGTACAACATCATGGGGACTCGACGAAAGAAGGCTATGAGCCCCAGGCCTTCGGACCGAGCATTCTCCCTGCACGGCTATACGAAGAGAATTACAAATTTCCCACAAGTGTTATTCTGTACCAAAGATCGCACAGAAGAAAGTAACACGCAATTAGAAAGATCTTCATCGTGGGGCTATCAGCCCTGTAAGTGAGCTCTGCTGACTTCATATAGACACGCTCTGAAGAGATTGTCAAACAGGCTTCCGCTGCTGGACTCAAACCTAAAGCGGACTTCTTTATTACGCCAGGCAGCGAAATGATCAGGTCAACCCTTGAGAGAGATAATACACTTCAAACTTTCACATCGGCTGGTGGCATTGTACTAGCGAACGCCTGCGGTAGGTTGCTCTTTACTTGAACGCCCATTCCTTGCTGTCAACCAGAACCAGAGATGGCACCTATCTAATAGCTGCTTGATTTACCTTCTGTCTAAAGTCGCCATAACAACAATACTTGGGCGGGTCAAGTCTTGCTTGGAACCTACCACCCCCATTCACTTGAAAACATACCATTATTAGATCACGAAACTAACTCAAACATAACACCAGGTCCATGCATAGGGAGTTGGAAGCGGACAGATGCTGTGAAAAAGGGCGAGGCTAATGCCATCTTGTCCTCCTACAATCGCAACTTCCCCGGCAGAAATGACGGTAATCGTTCCACCATGAACTTCCTTGCGTCCCCCGAACTCATCACCGCAATGACTTACTCTGGCTCAACGACCTTCAACCCCATGACCGATACAATTTTCACGCCCTCCGGAACACCTTTCAAGTTCTCTCCGCCAAAAGGTTCCGATCTCCCATTGTCTGGTTTCGCCAAAGGGGTAGCAGAGCTTCAGCCAACCCCCGGTGTACCAGACGCTAGTGTTAACGTCATTGTCGACCCCAACTCCGCGCGTCTAGCTCTACTAGACCCCTTCTCACCTTTCCCTGACTCTGAGCTCACGTCTCTGCGCGTCCTCTACAAGGTCAAAGGCCAGTGCACTACAGACACTATTTCTGCCGCTGGGCCATGGCTCAAGTACAAGGGTCACCTCCCCAACATCTCGGAGAACACACTTATTGGAGCTGTAAACGCCGCTACAGGCGAGGTAAACGTCGCGTACGACGTCGATGGCACGAAGTCCAGTATCCCTGAACTCGCAAAGCGCTGGAGGTCTCAAGGCCAAGAATGGCTCGTCGTAGCCGAACACAACTACGGCGAAGGCTCCGCGCGCGAGCATGCCGCCCTCCAACCACGATACCTAGGCGGCCGTATCATTTTAGCTAAATCACTCGCCCGTATCCACGAAACGAACCTGAAGAAACAAGGCGTTGTCCCACTAACATTCGTCAACGAGGCTGATTACGATCTTCTAGACGCTTGCGATGAAGTTTCTACGAAGGGCTTGCTAGATGTGCTCAGGAGCGGTGGAAAAGGTGAGGTCGAGTTGGTGGTCAAAAAGAATGGAAAGGAGTTAGTGATCAAGACGAAGCATACTCTTAGTGAGGACCAGTGTGGATTTGTGCTTGCGGGGAGTGCGTTGAATGTCTTGGCGAGGAACGCTAAGATGGGGAAGGAAGAGGTAACCAGGGGGAATGGATTGTCTGATTAAATAAAGAAGCCCGAGTTGTAGAAGCGGCGGCATAACGAGACGGCGTTATTTCACTGATTGTTCTTGATAATTGGCTTTGAAGCGATCAATACAGTACATTTCCAGTTCGTATCTTCTTCAGCAGATCTTGCTGCATCTTCACTGGGTGATGCAACAATCTGCCCTATCACTCGCAGAAAGATATGATCAGTATATGACAGGTTTGTAAAACGTTCATCTTTTAAGACAAGTACTGGGGGTTGAATCTACCCCATCACGCCCATGTAGGCTTTGTAGAAAACTTCATTGAGCATTTTTCTTGATGTCCTAATATAGTAAGACCCTGTCACATCCTGGTACGATTGAAGTGCCATGTTCGAACCGTTCTCTGATTAACCGGTTCATGGTTTAGGAGGGAAGAAAGTGCGACGGATTGGAAAACGACATTTAAGAGGTGCAAAGTGGAGTTGAGAAACGATTTCGCAAACGCAATAACAGCTGAGAAATATAATGCTTCTTTCTACACATTGACGAGTAGAGTTGGTGGGGGAAGAGGTTTGTCATGCAGGATGATGTAATTACAAATCACTTGTTGAGTTACGTCTCCGGATCCTTAGAAAGGTAGATTGGCAATCATTACTATTCATTTGTAGATATGAAAGTGGGGAATGGGAACGGGAACTATGATCGCTTGTAGTGTTATACCGCATCTCGGCTTGTTTGAGAAGATGTGGCGCGGGTCAGGCTTTCCGTGTGCATTACATACTATACTGTGTAGACGGAGCCGTGATAACCTCTTTGTCAACCGACCAAAGAGTTCCAAGAAGTGCGGAACGATCGAGAAGCCGTTAAAAGCTTCGCATGTATGAATCAGAAAGTGATTACGAAAGAAAAGAAGGGCTTCACGACTTCCGGTGAGATGATAAAAGTCACGGGAGGTATATCTACGAGACGGCAGGTCCGAGTCCCCATCATTAGCATATTCCGAATAGAACTAGTAAAGTTCATGAAATCAATGGTTTACAATACACGCGTAGACTTCTCTCGATTCGAAAACCACACGCGTGGTAATTATGCCTACAATTTTTTCCATGTTGGGAAGATGAGACTGCAAGGCTTTCTCCCATTTGGGTAAAGGATCGTGCGTGGGCTCAGCCTTGCGGGCTAACGAACATTATGTAAGACACTTCAAACTCCATTTCGAACCATCAAGACGGCTCAGCTCTCGTCTTGATAGTCAAGGAAATTGTAATGTGGTTTTTTTCCCGGGTCGTTCCGCTTCTCCAATCGGTGGAAGGGGATGGGGGGGTGTAGATTAGCGAATCAGCCTTGATAAGTTTTTTCCTGATGCAGATAGTTTGCTGAAGTTGCCTCTACGTGAGTTTTTCTAAAGACGTTGGAGCTGAAGGGGGATGTTTGGAAGGTGGTGGTACGTGTTTTGTAGGGTGTGGTGAGGAGATGGGGATTGCTTTGGGGGTCAGAGAGTTTTGGAGGTTATATAGAGAACCGTTGGAGGTCGAAGTGAGGGTAGAGAATCGGTTTCTTCACTTCTTGATTCTAAGCAAATACTTCATCTCAGCACTATTATCATTTGAAAATCTTATCAATAAGATCCAGAAGCCAACTTCCCCTTGCGCAGACGAGATATATCCTCAATCCAAACTTCGAAACATCAGACACGCCAAACACTCCAACGAGCAAGAATACAGAAGAACCGACGAACCGACGAACCTACCATCCATTGAAGTCCTTGATTACCACCATTCTCAACGTTTCTCTTCTTGCTATGGCAATTGTAGCAGCAATCAACCTCATTCGTCGCCATCCAGACACAGATGTCTCGGGTTTTGCAAACGCTCAAATGAAGGATACGCCACCGGATCTCCCGTCCCAGGAAGATAGAAAAAAGGGTAGTATTTCTCCCGCGAAGGGATCACCTGGGGCACAATCTGCGGCGAAATCACCTGGCGAGGGGAAGGCAGGAACCGGCGATGGTAATGGTGGTGGAAAAAAGAGCGGCTAATATATGTATGAAGACTAGCGAGCTTCACAGATGCATTATTTTTTCTTGATAAAAAGAAGAATGTGGACGAGAATTGGGTGGTTTTCGGATGATTTTCCTGTATTGAGAGTTCTCGCTGTGCGGGACTCCAGTTTTCACTTAGACAATTAGCGATTAGACATCTCTCTCTGTATACATAGATGGAATATGCATGCATTATACCGTCGACTAAAGGATTGATTTCCAAGCTATAAGTTTAATCTCACTCATTGAGATATTACCTTTCCTAACTTCAAATAAGTATATATAATTCTCTCATTTCGCGGCCGTCCTAACCTTTAAAAATCATTTAGTCTTGTATGAAACATCGTAATCGGCTTTTTGTGAATTATACATGAATGTCTATTAAGAGCTATCTAGCATCAAATATGAATCGATTTCCTACATTCACCAGTACTATAAGGAGAGCTCTAGTTAGGTTTCAATGTAATAAAATGCTGTTGATAAAAAGTATAACTAAACGTTCATACTACTCTCACTCTCTCGCTCTCTACCCTACGCATAAAATCCTTCAACGTGAAGAAATCCCCAGGTCTATGTGTTTCCATCATTTTCAAATTCGGCAGTTGTCAAAACCTCATCGAAATCTCGTGATAAACGTCATACCCCCCCTAGTCTCGTGATACATCTCGGTCGTAACATCCCTAGTAAACGTTTCAGTCCCCGGGCATTCTTTTGTCGCATCGAACATCATCATGACTCTGAACTTCTAGGTCGTAGAGTAATTTCCACTGTTATTATATAAAGTTTCGCCTATACCTGCCTTATGGTTGGACTTGGTACACTTGGTATGAATCCAAGACAAGCTTTAAAGGACAGTTATAGCTTAGATTGAACTATCTTTTTCTATATTAATAGAAACAACTCTATTTTACAGATCTGAGACTGGCTCGTTTTCGCAATGAAGCCGTAAGTGACTACCCAAAACTATCCTGTCGATTTCTCAGATGCATGTGCGTGCTGCGCCCATCGTACTTCGCTTTTATCAGAGCAGCCTTAACCTTCCCGTTGTCAGGCACCGTGTATTTATGCGTAGTTTCGAGAAAGTATTTCTTCGCCCCATTAGGTCTGTGGTTGACAAATTCGATGAATGTGATGTGGATTCGAAATGTCAGTGGACTTGAATGTTCGCGCTTTCCAACAAGGGTTATGGTCGCAGATCTATACTAGAGTAATTTTTAATCAACCGAGAAGAACTTCTGATACGCGCTGGTAAAACCATAAATATTCATAGAAAAGGAAATATAAGAGTTTGCCAATGTTCTACCTGAGATTCTTTGGTTATTCTTTTTTCGCCGTAAAATATGATGATCCTTTCTATATAAACTCAAGCAAAGTCCAGGCTTACAAAAATGGTAGTTGAACGATTGCTTAGTTTACAAGACCCGCTAAGCAAATGAGTGAGCTTTATAAGCTACTGGTGCATGATAACAATATGGTGTTATCAAACTTTCGTTGCACCGTAAAGATGTGTGTGTTTTAGAGCAGTAAAGGTGGTTGGTATGTATAGTATATAGTTCTTAGACGAACTGTCTTCAAAACATATAGCTGGTTCATCAATCCTCGTAGTCTAAGAGGGCTCACGTAATGGTTACTCGAAAATTTAGCTTGGGTAAGCTCACATACTATGCTAGCTAAAGATAACTCCTATCTCTCCGTAATTTCTGACAACTATGTACAGAAACAACAAAATACATAAATACGAAGCGGAAGCTTGAGCAATATATAAGTTTTATTATCATAACGTATTGTGAATAAATTAAATCAACTACTCTTGTTTCCTTTCCAAGCACGGCGATTATACTCAAACACCAATCATTTCTGTTCATTCGTTGTTATCGTCCTGCTAGGCTGAATAGACGTTCGTGTTGGAATCGACTATCACACGGTTACTCATATTTCTTACAGCTTACAGAACGCTTGACTTTGCCAACTCTTAACCACAAGTGTTTTTCCGCATGACTGCATTTATACGCATAGAACATTCTATTTCTACTTTAGGCATCCAAGTGCTCGCGCCGCTTTAGAATATCAAAGCCCGTATTACATCGAAAGTCGATGTAAGAATGGCAAAACAAGGCCTCGTCATACAAACCCGCGTTCAGCACAGTCAGACAAAATCGCCCAGCAGTCTCGCCCGGACCGATGTACTCACTCATGGATCCGCTACGTCGCAATTCCCCAACTTCGGCGGTGTGTTCTCGGGCCGCTCACAGAATCACGGACAGCTATGTAACGGGAACAGCTGCATATATACGAGGTTCATTGCATGGCTGCTGCGAGGATCCATGCACACTTCATATACGTAAACTTGGCACTTATGATCAAGATAAGAATAAGTACGGTACGTGTAAAACAAGCTCATATCGCGCGTCTGAGATATGTGTATTCATCTCTGGGCACTTTAGCAGGTATATTGGTTTTGGTAGGTATCCACAGAAGCCTAGATTGCGCACATGGTACGCAATGTCAGGAAAGCGATGGTATCAATAGCATTAATTCGCTCGTCAGAGCGGCAGAGTGGTAAAAGCAGCACGGTGTGTCTTGCTAGCCGTTCCCGGCGTGCCTGTGTTGAAGTTGATGAAGTGGAACATTTGTGAATAACGTCTGTCATGGATGATAGGGCGCTAGGCTGAACCGAGATGGGTGCAGGAGCCAGCTAGGACACCTAGCGTGGGTTTCCAAAGACACTATCGACGGTAGCAATTATTCCGAACACCATCACGATGGCTTCGTCAGAAGATTTTCAGCTGATAGAAAGAGATGACGCGGGAAATATCATATCAACATATGTCGAAAGTGCAAGTTCGGAGGGGCAGTCCCGGATCGACACCATAGTATGCCATCACGCGTGTACCTTCCATAGTAGCGACACAGGCAGAGCCGTTGACACGTATGACAGTTACCTGCAGTATCGAAAGGTTATACACAGCAGACAATCGATGTTTTCCTCCCAGCGGGGTATCCCCAGAGCGTTACGGAGGATTATATCCAGTGCGTCTACCTACGATTTCAGAAAGGCCACGGAAAGCGGTTATGTCACCACACGTTCGCTGATTCACGAGATCAACAGGTACCAGATCTTCGTACGTGAATCATGTCGCTTGAAGATCATGCTCAGAAATGGGCATGCTGACTCATTACTCCATAGGACTCTCTTCAAGCATTCTCCTCTTCAATAGCTGGGATGCTCTCCTCGCGAGCAGTGCTTCAAGGTCAGTCCACCTTTGCTCTCACTTTACCAAATTCATCTACACCCTTCTACCTCGTACAGCTTGCAATATAACTTGCAATGAAGTCATAAGCGAAGCCGCTACCGTGGTGTTGGGTGCGCATTCTCAAGCCAGCTCCCCGAGAATGTAGATTGATACTGCATCACCATATGCCCTAATTCGCGAGAAGAAGCCAACAAACCAACAAAAGTGTAAAAGGCCGCTATACGGCTGTTCAGAGCTGATGAAAGATGGTCATAGGTTGAATATGGGCTAATACGAGTACAGGTGTTGGAGTTGGGGATGCTTCCGCTTCCCCTACCGCAGCCCTTCTTCTCAACGTGCTGCAAGAATCCATGGGCCGCATAGCCACTATACTCTTCGCGCACAAGCTCGGGACATCACTCGAACCGGAGTGCAAAATGTATCGTCTGGCAGCCGATGTTTTCAACGACACAGCCATGGTCCTGGACTGCCTGTCACCAGCCTTTCCCAAAGTTGCTCGTATCATGATATTAGCCTTGTCCAGCGTTCTCCGGTCGCTTTGTGGAGTATGCGCTGGAAGCTCTAAATCTACCTTATCAGCACATTTCGCAAAGAGGGGAAACCTTGGAGAATTGAATGCGGTGAGTAGGCTTTCAATCCATCCGATAGTACAAGTGGTGTGATTGAGGATATATATTAAATACCCGCGGCTCCAAACTTAACCGGACACGCGCAGATGTCTAGACACCAGAAGGTCATATCGCTGATCTTATCTACAGAAAGATTCAAGCCAAGAGACGGTTGTATCGTTGTTGGGAATGCTGGTATGTTGCAAAACTCTCTAATAATATACCTCTCCCTAAGAATCAGACGTGCCCGCCGGTCGCGGAACAAGCGCATAATCATTTGCACCATGTTCATGAACGATTTCATCATATTGACAAAGACGTATAGGCTGGTAGCGTCGTAGTCTCATGGATTTCGACCCCATTGGCAACCTGGTCAACTCTGATCGCACTGCTATCGATTCACTTGGCGACCAACTATGCTGCGGTGAAATCCGTAAGCATGTGCTGCCTCAACCGTCAGCGAGCAAACGTCGTGCTGAGCAATGTTTTGGACACGGGTCGTATTCTGTCGCCGGCGCAAGTTTCGCAGACTGAGCGTATCTTTGAAAAAAGTGGAGTCCTTCGTTGGGCTGACGATGCGGTCATAGGCCATTGCATCGTAGGTGTTTCAATCAAGACGCTACTGTGCCGTATGGGAATCCGCCATAAACAGACAGGGTCGGTCAGTCTACCAGCTGAGAAATTGTCCGACCTCTTGCGTATATATCGCAATCAGGCGTTCATCCTCTGGACATGTTCTAATGGTGTTGTAATCGTACTGAAACAAGGATGTACTCCGATTGACCAGCTCAAAGCATGGACACAAGCGCTACTGGTTGCTCAAAGAGCAAGAGCGAGACGGCCTGACGGGAAGACTCAAGATGTCACACCAAGCGAGCGGCTAGCTGATCTGAAATGGACCCTGAACGAGGCTGAAGAGGCTATCAACGCACACGAGGCGAGGCTAAGAGACGCCGGATGGGATCTTGACGTTGCGGCCCTGGAAACACGGGCTGGCAAACGAATCGATGTTGAAACGAGAAAAGAGCTGTGAGACGCAGTTTTGTGTGGGCCTGTTTCGTGCTTTGGCCAACGCTTCTTGAGCCATGTCTTTCTATTTATGTATACGTCCACACGTCCATCATTATGGGTAGAGAGAGAGGTTCAAGATGATTCCATGTCAACATGGATATCTATCTGCATACATGAGTTTTTAGACGGGGCGACTGGAAAAGAATCGATGCAGCGGGGCTCCTCGCCGTCTTGTTTCACGGCAAATCTTTTGACTCGCGGTCCAGCTGTGACTTCTGAAGACAGACACATAGATTAAAAAGACTCCACTTGTCACGTCGTCAGAGACAGAAAGCAGGTCCACCTGTCACGTTTAACTTTTTGGGTAGCGCGGGCGCCTGATTACGAAAGCTCATGGAAGGTTGCCATCGCCAGAGCTGGCCGGCCTCAGGGATAGGGACGAGTGTGTTGGCCAGATCACGGCATGACCTCCGTAGTACCTAGATAACAATATTGTACATAGTAGATAGAATGCTCGTACCCAGGCATCCAGGCATCCAGGGTTCCGGATGCATGAATGAAGGCGAGCCCAGGACGCGCAACGGTCTTCTGGAAAGAGTCTGCAAGCCGGTCTTTAGCTGCTGTGAACTGGATCGTGCGCGGGTGCCAAGCGTAAATAAGATCTCGCGGATGTGATGCGGGCAACGACTAGGAAAGTCAATCACAAAGCGGTGAGGCGGGCCCCCGTCAGGTTGTAATGGAAAGTAGAAGTGTGCATGACAAGGAGCAGACGACCGTGGCACCGTGGGCAGAATTTTCCTTTGTCTACTGAGTTTGAGTTTTGGAGTTGTTGAGGGCTTCATGCGGGAGGAGACGGTTGATTGGGTCGGGTGCCGACGGCTTCTATACGGTATCGACTAAGAGACGAGTAGAGCAGAACAGACGGATACATGCTGGCGTGCTGGCTACTTTTGACGGATATCCATCTAGTGCATAGTCGTATGGGCCGACTGCTCAACGGACTGTCACGACGTGTCACGAATAAGGACGAACTCCGCGATGGAGCGGATCGACACAGGCGCATCGGGGCCTGACGGCCAGTCCGGAAGGCTTCTAGAATGATTATAGAATTTTCCATGCATGGAAGGGTGGCGTTGAGAGATGGCTGATGATAGGTGAGCACAGAGGGACAGGGGCGGATTTGGCTGTGAAACTCGCCCTTGGGCCGACAAATGTCAGTTATTTGCGCGCGCGTTCTCTTAGCAGCATGATGACACGATGGGGCAGTGATACTACGGAGTATGTTGTATCTAGGTACTCCGTAGATGTATGGGAAGACTGGAAAGCACGGAGGAAGGCCATGTAGTGCATCTGGTGCATCTGGTGCATCTGGCGCCATCTGCTCTCATTATCGTAGGATCAGGTCAGTGTGGTAAGTGTATGTATCCGTACTCCGTAGCTGCGATGCGATCCAACCACCAACTCACCTCAACTCAGACAGCCACACAGCCCCGCCGCTGGGGCGAGAATCGAGCTCGGAGTACAGCGCCAGCATGGATAGCCCTATCGTACACACGAATGGCGGCAGGAGGCGTTGGCCTGGACGCTGGCTTGCAAATACATTCACCCTATCACGACAGCAGCATCGCGGTAACTAGAGTACGGCCTGACACTCTGTAATGCTACGCGGGACCATGGCAGTGGCATCATCGCTGCAGCAGTCTTTGTCCTTGGGCTGCTACTGTACGCGGGCGTGGCATTTTTACGTGCTATCTACGACGGACGCATTGTTGGGCCTCATAAAGAACATAATACATACATAGTTACCTCTGTTTTTGCTTGCTCTGTATGTAGTATCTACTGGTGATCAATGTGCTCGGCTGGCCTGCCTCATTTCTGATGGGGGGGAGGAGAGCACGAAGACCCCGATGCTGCTAGTCGATGTCCATGTATTAGTCATCGGGAGTAGGGAGCTTTCGAGTGCCGAGATGCTGCGGACTGGTGAATTGCCAGTGATTGCGCATTGCGTCCATGTGGGCCGTGTATGTATTGTATTGCGTATTGTTTCCCAGTTGGTAATGATGCGGCGGAAAGCCGGAGCGGGCATTCAATGGAGGCCTGTTGCTCGCTCGCATGAGCTTTGGCTGCCCGCAACCCCGTTCCGTCCAGCACAGCACGACGGCGAGCAGCCTGCCACGGTCCGTCTACTGTGTACGGAGTAGATGGACAGATATTGTATCTACTATGTACCCTCACTGCGCGGAGCAGACAGCGGGCTTTTCGCCATGACGTGAAACAGCTCCCAGGGACAGGGATCATGGGCGCTAGAATTTCGTCTTGTTCGATGCGCCTTCGGGTGGATCGCTGATTATTGTACAAGACTCAAGCGCCCAATCACCGGCCCCTGTCGTCTCCTGCCCCTCCCTGTCCGCCAGCCCCGGCGGCCTTGTGCTGTGACTCTCGTCTCTGACACTCCACTCCACCGCGCGGGACTTGCACTTGGCCTCTGCTCGCCTAGAAGCTTAGACTACCAACACGTCCAACACTACGACCAACCCTCCTCCGCTCCCTCCTGCCTGCTCATACATAGATATACCCTAGACACCCTACCGTGCGAACCCTACGACGTCTTCACCAAACCAATCCACTCCACCCCCTCCGTCAACTCTCCCCCCCTCCCCTCCACCCCCTCCGTCAACTCTCCCCCCCTCCCCTCCAAAATCCTCGACAAGTCGCTGCCTTCGCGCACATCGAACACCTATCTGTCTGTCTCACCATCATCGTCACAGCCGCCTCTGCGCCCCCAGCCCGCAGCCTTCCCTCCGTGTACGACTCCAGCGCACGCCCTTCCTCCCCTTTCGTCCATCTACAATCGGCCCTATTTCGCTGTACGACCTAGACTTGCACCCTTCTCCCGCTGTTGCGTGCAAACACTCGCTACTGCCGTGGCGCCGTTCGAGAAGACGCTCGTACCTCCCCAGAAGACGGGCGCCCAACTGCCCGAGAACGCTGAGCCGCCAGTCGTCTGTTAAGAAGCACGCCAACTCGTAACCGCCGTAGCCCTCGATGCTCTCGCTGTCCAAGCAGCGGTAACGTTCGATCACGCCCTTGCCTTGCCACTGGGTTCTGTTGAGCCTTGTGCCACAGCCGTCAAGCTGGCGCAACAATTCCACCCTTCGCAACTTTGCTCCTGCGAAGGTTTCGACAGCCATAGCAGACACACTGCTCGGAGGGTTTACAAACAACTGCGAAGGAGCGTAATGAATTCGCGCAAACCGGTCGTTGCCGCTTCACCATCAATACGAACCCCGTCCTCCACTGCCTCCTCGCCCTCAAGCTCGTCGATAGAGACCGACGACGAAGACGTCAAGATGGCTATGACAGACTACCACCCACCCTCACGCCCGCTCACGGTATCGATACCGAAGAGCGTCTCTTCACAATGCCAACGGAGACCCAATCTATCCGATATCCTCGCCAACACTGCGCCCCCACCATGGACACTGAGCTCGTTTATGGCCTTTTTATCGCAAAACCACTGCTTGGAGAATCTGGAGTTCACCATGGACGCTTCAAGATACCGAAAACACTACCAGAAGATGGTCAATCGACACCCAGGGAGCCCAATCTCACCTCTTTCCGACGAGTGCGCCTACGTTCTTATGCTTTGGAGGCGCCTCATCGATGCCTACATTCGCGAATCAGGCCCACGGGAGGTGAGCAAGTCGGATTCATGACCTCTTCCTGCAATTGCTAACAAGCCCAGGTAAATCTTCCTGCCGATGTTCGCGACACGCTTCTCGCCCTCTCCGAATCATATGTACCGCCTCATCCATCCTCATTAGACGAGGCTGTCTCCAAGATCTACGAATTGATGGAGGAGAGCGTATTAGTATCTTTCCTCAACTCTGCATCTCCGCAGAGTGCCCACCCTGCGCCTGTGGGTTTCAATGACAGTTACGACTCAAGCATGAGTCGCTCGACAACACGAAGCTACGACGAGCGTGCACTCAACCACTCTCGCAGTCAACCTCAGGCGCCTGCTCACCAGCGAGCTTCCGCGCCGTCCTCTCTTACCTCAAACTTCATGCACGGTCGTCCTTTCTCTCATGCCCGGTTCAATTCCCAACCTGCAACATCGTCCGCGTCGCCGATGAGCCGTGGAGCACTTAGCTACGCTAGTGGAAGCGATGCTCTAACAGATGACTCCGGCAGCGGCAGTCCTTCTGGCATGAGCGATCCGCTCACCCCTCCCGGAACACCTCCAATGAGCGAATACCCAATGGTCGACTTTCATCAGGCCTATTATGAGAACGGATCCAACAGTGGCACCCCGAGCCCACGATTGAGCCGAGGCGAACACACTGGCCTTGCTACAGCTACACGTGACAGTTGGAAACGAGTCAGCAGCAAACTGTGGCCGAAGAAACGGAGTGGAGGCCACTTGAGAGATGACGAGCAGGGTGTAGTCGAAGGTGGCCTTTTTTAGGCCCACCAATCTGGAACAACAATCTCACTCCTCTCTCGAGTTTTCGAACCAAGATCTTGTGTCATCATTCACAAACTAGATCAAAAGCGGGAAACGATTACCATTTGTCGATACTGAAGCGACCCGCATCTTGCATTGGGCTGCATCAAACCGGCGTCTACCTACCTTCGATTCATGTTCATTCTTACATGCAAGGCGATTTGGCGAATCTGGAAATGTTTTTCCAATCGCCCCCCTCCCACCACCTTATATGGGTGGTTTATGGACTTGTACCGGCATTTTCCAAGACATGGCGTTTTGTAGCAAAATTACTACTTATGGGGAGGGACAATTTGGGGGATTATATCACTGTGTTATCTACGGCTCCATCGGCCGGGGGGTTTCTTTCTTGGCGTTTTCTGGTCCTAATAGATCCAGGAGGCGGTTCCTGGGTGGACTCTTTTCTTATTATGACGACTCTGACCATGTTGTATTGGTTTTGGTTTGGGTGGTGGGCATTGATTTCTATGAACTGTATATATTTGGATTTTTTGTGGTCTAGATTCGACGAATCGGTGTCGAATGTCGCTCTCAGTGCGAGGCGATGATATCGAACACTTTTGCCGCACGGCTTGACCCACAAACTCACTCTCCCCTTCTTCTTTTTTTTTTACGCGCGCGCTCGCTTGTACAACGATCTACTTACCAAAGAAGCGCAACCTGAAGTCCGTTACGGAGTAGAGTTCGAGTAGGAACCAGTCACGTCACTGACCGCCCAGCTCGGTGGCACAGGTCACATGGCAACCTTGCAAAAAACCAAGCACAGGTGGCTAACACTGCTATCTACAGACCTCCAACCACAACAACAAAGACATATTAACCCACGGCCTTGGGACGCCTTGACATTGCTACTCGTACATTAGCTCTACCATGCTCCACGCCACGGGGATGTGGTAACGGCGTATGTAGGCTGGTTGAAAGAACATGTACTTGTTGGTGGCGCCATGGCTTCGTATTCTCGCACACGAGTATTAGGCGCTTGGTGCCCTACGGGGCCACGGGACCTGGCTGGCTGGCGGGTCGAGGAATGGAATACTGTGCCGGAGTACGGAATACAGATGACGGAGGCGGTGTGTGGGGTATGTATTGGAATGGAAAATGTGCGGATAGGGGAAGGTGGGTGTATAGTCTTGGGGTGTAGAGTCTGAAGGGGGAATTGGTTGAGTGAGTGTTTTGAGATGGGGATGGGTGCCTTTGATCTTGCGAGCTCGGGGGAGAAAGGAATTGGGGAAACATGTGATGGTGGTGGAAGGCCTTGCAGGATGGGCGGTGCAGGGTTCAATGTCGGTATCGTGTTGACCATGCTTTTGTGCGGCGTACGTACTCGGTTCGTATGGAGAGAATTTGTGTACTTTGTACGGAACAGCAGTGAGTCATGATGGATAGATACGTGGTGGAGACGAAGACGAGAGAGGTCAATTGCACCAATATTGTACGTCTATCGATGAACTACTATATTCTGACCAACTGATGGATGCTGTCTTGGATGATCAAACTTGATAAAAAGAGAAATGGGTAATTATTATTCGTGCTCTTCCTACAACGGTTCGTACTAGCGACTTGTACAATTACCTATTTGACTCTCCTCTTGCATCATCGTCATCATCATCTACATCGAACCCTACAACTTTCGTACATACGAGACGAGACCTGCTGTTGTCGTCGCAAATCCATCGCGGCTCTCGCGCGTACGCGTCCACGCGTCTGTCTGTCCAGCCACACAGCATACCTCTCAAACAGCTTCCACGTCCCCACCCCAAGGTTTCAGCAGCCAGGCTCGAAACCGGAAACTAGGGTTTCTTGCCTTTCGCCTCCCAGCGGCTGGTTCAGTTCTGACGCATCGATTCATGCGGATGGACTCTTCGACTTTTGAGATGCGGGGGTCGCGAAGAGCGACGTAGTTGGTGTTGCGAAGTGATACTAGCCTGAGGCATAGGTTCCATCGTCGAGCTTTACCCGCTTTGCCCCGACCACAAACAACAATGCCGGCGCCATCCGTGTCCTCGACCATCGTCGTGCAGTGTATGATCATCCGTCATCTTGGTGTTATCGGACCGCTCATGCCAGGCAGAAAGATCAGGTGTCGCAGAATGTTTGTCCTCCGCGATTGTCCGCCACGGAAAGCAAAAGTGAGATGATGCCATGTCACAGTCCCAGGTGAACGGTCTCGATATTGTGGTACTCTATGGGCCTCGCACAAGGGACGGTGTGGGACGTAGGCTTCCGGAGCGCCCATGACTCCTGCTCCCACATTTACAATTCAGCTCGAGTTCGAATCTTGCAGTGGGTGCGTTCCAGATAGTCCAGGAAGGCAGTCGCAACCAGTAGCGGCGGCCATTACGGGGGATTCTCGAGTGGCTTTGATCTCACACTTTTGTTTACGCGGCGGTTTTGCGCAAGCCTGCGCGGTTTTCCTATTGGAGAATTCCACCGCCTCGTGTTGTCTCTCGTGAACAATGTCAGCGATTAGCGACGTGGCGACTTGTTTGACCATGACGAGCGGAGAATAAGGAGAGCACCCGAGGCAATATCGCATGGAGATCACGCGTGTTGCGCGCAAGCAGGTGGTACGGCATCGAAAGACTCGTATTGTCCGGACGAGTTTTCCAGAAGGCTAATTTGTGTAGGCCATGTTTCTAGAAGGCTTCTAGAAGGCCGTTCTGGCTCGCTTCTTCCTTTGTCGTGCGTCACTCGCACTTCTCTGACGTGAGATGAGACGCTTGAGTCGACATATCATCGTCATCATGTCAAGCAAGACAAGTGAGTGACGTTGATCATTTGAGTTTCGTTGAACGAGTATCCACTTTGTATGAGGCCTGGCAGGTTGGGGAGGGTCAAAGATCTGATAATATAATAAGCGTTATAGTAGTTTCGTAATGGGCAGCGGTCTCAATGTTAAGGCATGTGTGTCTTGCGGGCCAAGTACCCGCCACGTACAAGTGTACTATGTAAGGCAAAGAAGCATAGTTAGTAGTCCTTTGTATAGCATAGTATAGTTTAGACGGCCGCTGTCCCTTAAGCTACACTACCCAATGGGCTCCATTTCTGTCTAAGGCTTTTCAACTGCTGTGAAGGCTAGCAGAGGGGGGGGGAGGTGTAGCAAAAGCAGCAGCAACTGATCGACAAAGACGACGCACATAGTGCACCGGCACCTGCCACGACCTAGCACAATCTGATAATAGACACGCATCTGCGATTCTCGTTATTCGCTGATGTGGCTTAGTGGAGACGGATTGGCATCTGGTTTGGCGATAGCAGAAGTCTTTACCCCGCCCTTGCTTCAGCCTTCCGCTGTGCTCGCCACTTCACCACACTAATGTGGGACCTGGACTTGTTACGGAGTACATGGTAGATAACTTACACGCTCTAGATACTGCGCTGTATCATGCATTCGGTGATTCGGTAACTTTCGGCGGCCTCTTCGCTGGTACCTTTGTATTATAGAATCTACTAGCTGTTGTATATAATACACACTATGGTCTAGTGTGCAGCGTGCATCTGCATCAGCACCACCACCACCACCACCACCACCACAACCCCCCTCTCCCCCTTGGCGCAACAGCGGGCCGTATCATCGGAATCGACGTCCGTACCATTATTATCTTATTCCCACCCACATGCACGGAAGCCTTGTCGTTAAACCCAGGTGTGCGCTCGATTTTACCCTTTTTTGCTGCGCGCTAGGCCTGTTGCGGCGTGCGTCTGCAATCTAATTGGCGTGGGCAGCATTTCCAAATTAATATCAGGGGGCTTGCTTTGGGAAGGTGGGAAGCTGGGAGAAGCTGTGGCAACGTCAATGTGCATGTTTGTTTCCAGATGTGATTGATTGCAGTTTTTGTGTCTTTGTTTCGATCGTACGGGGTGGATGGGCGTGGGAGATCGGCCGGTTTGCATTGGCGACTGGGGGGAGAGGGGATGATGGTGTTGACGTCGACTGTGAGGTGGGAAATGGATAGAGATACGGAGTAGATAGGTGAGGGAGGTGTGATAGAGCACATGTATTACAATTGGTGGAATCGTGGAAAATAGTAACACTCGTGTTATAGGATATACATGGCAGGCATTGAGTTGGGATGATATTTTGCGAGCATCCATCAGTAGTTGAGTTTACATGACGTTTCGCGCTTCCAAAACACCACACGAGGTTGGAATTGGCTAGTTTGTCTACATACAAAGAGCACAACGTTATGACAACAACCAGCCAACAACACCGCACCGCACCGCTCGAATGACGTATTCCCCGCTTCCATCTCGATCCCGCTAGGTAGAGGTAGTAAGTGAGTGCAAGACAGCTAGTAGCTAGCTGAGGGAGCCCAACAGACAATTGCACCAAACACCATCGCACCCCCTTGTGCCCCTTTCTATCCGATCGAGGATCACGAAGCTGCCGTTCGTGAAACACACACTCGTAAGACGAGTACCAACCGCATTCAACCGCAAGCGAACACGCATCATTTCCTGCCTGTTTAGTCTCCAGTCCCGAGCTCTACTTCGTACATACCCGCGTTCAACCTAAGTTGCCATCGTATCTATCCAGGGTCCGTCGCGTGCGTGTCCAACGCGAGCCCTATGCCCAGTGCCAATCCTACGCCCCGGCAAAAGTGCAACACCGTTGTCTAGAGCTGCTCTGATTATTACCATGATAATTATAGTCTGGAGTCATATGCTGCTGCGAGCAGTTGATGAGAGAGAATCTGGTGGTGGTCTGTGACCGGTTCTGCCGTCGGACTTTGAAGGGTGGTGGAGGGGGGAGAAGACCAAGGTGGAGTGCGAAGCGAGGCGGAAGAGGATGGTGGGTATAGTAAGTACCCAAGTACATATATGTATTACGGACACGGGAAGAACTGTCAAAGCGAGGCTGGGGGTGTTTGCATTTTGGACGGGGGTTATTAGCCCCGTGGACATCTTGTTCCTGTTTATCTACTACATTGACGAGTAGTACATGGGTTGAAAAGAGGATAAAAGCAGCAGCTCCAAGAAATTTCAATCTTTTACTCCTTTGGGTGATTTCTCCTCGAAATAATTACGAAAAGTCGGGCGTTCGGTTTGGAAGCAAGTGTCAACATGCATTCAACGCTGCCCATGGCTTTGTTTCGCTTTGTAGCCATCTGGTTTTGCCCATGTACTGCTGAACTGCTGACAGGTACGGGATAATAACGAATGGAAGGAGCAACCCTTTGGGATGGGGAATCTTGGTCTGGACTTTGTATGGTGAATGCTTTATATACGGGTAGGAAGTAAATTAATCGAATGTTTCGGTATGGCACCTCCAGCGAAACCGGAGAGGCTTGCACGCTTGCACCAGTGTACTTTGTAGGTTCTCCTGGATGTGCAAGGGATAGTTTGATACCTTCATGTATCCAAGTTTTGGTGACCCTTTATCTCTAGTTGTCAAGATTGATTGCGTTCCCAAATTTCTGGTCTTGTAACACCAACTCAGCGGATGCTATCCAGTCTTGTGACCCTACATTGATCCAACCTAACCTGGAACTCCAATCCACACCTTGCCCTCCTCTCTTAAACTTCTCGCAACAATGGAAAGCACAAATACCCTTGACTGTATCGGACACGGAAGTCTTGAAATATGGACTACTTTCAATCCTGAACATATCCTTCACATCACCGACTGCAAGCAAATCACCGCATTTACAAAGACTAATGAATGTTTGAGAAGAAATGATGATGATAAATAAGAAGCGTGCTAGCGTTACTCAACCCATTTAGCAACTGTAGGGTATTCCCGTAAATGACATGGCATTCATTATACACAACAATATCGATCACGTCCGCCACCACACCAGATCTACGTGAATAGGACTCAGAGTTCGCTATAGGAACGTGTTCCCACCAATTGGGCTAACAAACTTTCCCTTTCTCGCGGCCTTCATTTCAGCATACAAGGCCGGATTGATCCCCTTCTTTTCACACTTTTTCAACTCCGAAGCAGTCAAGGTACTTGTATCAAAGTTGCTCGACTTCCAGTCCTTGACGGATTTGGTTTGTGAAATCTGCGATGCGCTAGCTGGGGACGAAGCAGAAGGATTCGTGTCCGAAGGTCGACCGGAGGATATCGTCATGATGGAGCCTGAGGAACTGGTCCGGGTTGAATACTGATCGAACGAGAGTCGTTTTTCAATCTCTAGATGAAAGGGAGGGTCGAGCAACGGTTCCTTGGGTTTGGGTTTTAGCTTGCGGAGTATGGAAGAACTGTTGGAGAGAATGCGCGTTGGTATTGGTGCGGAGCGGGCGGAGCGGGCGGAGCTGCTTGTTGAAGAGTGAGTGGTGGTTGAGCTTGACGAAACGGAAGGTACGCTATGCTTCGAATTCACAGGTGATACTGCTAGGAGTGGGGCGTTGAAGCGTTGGAGAGGCCGCGGAAGAGGTCGTTGAATGGGTGGTTGAATGTCAGGTTGGATATCATCCTCATCGTCCAGAATCAGATAGCGCGGCAGCGGCGCACCTGTGTAGGTGTAGGAATTGTTTTGAGATAACAGCCATCCTGGTGAATGATTCGGTCTTGACGGTGAGTGAAGTTCGGATGGAGAGGCAGCAATTTCAGGTGGATGTTCTTTGATGGGAGTGGAATCTGATATTTCTTCCAACTCGGAGGTTTCCGAGTCGTCCTGAGCTACCGGATACTTGGGTTGGTCCTGCAGATCCTCGTCCGCTGTCGAGTAGGTAGTCGTTACCGACTGTATCGTCTCGAGCGAGCTGCATCGTCTTAGACTGATAGGCAGATGCGGGTGTCTTCGGTAAGCGATTTGCTTGGATAGCCTACGACTTGAGGATGGTCTAGGTTTTGGGGTCCGAAGCTGGTTCCGCAGCTGGTCTTTGAAAGGGTGCGAGAAGTTTCGTGACGGTTGCCTGGGCTCGGGAGGCGGGGGCTCGGGGCGGCGCAAGCTAGCGGGTTCTTATCGGGAACGGGAGGCAGCGCGGACCTGGTGAAGGTGGTGGAAGGCGTTGAGCCTACTGATGCAGCTCTCTTGCGCTGGATGGGCGGCGGGGCTGCCTCGTCGAAGTCATCATCATCGTCGTCGTCGTCGTCGTCATAATCAATCCTCAGCTGAAAACGATCCAAAGTACGGTAGAGTTCTTGCACGCCTCGCGACCCATGACGTATGGGAGGAGGGATGGCGTCCTCTACATCGTCCATGATGATGCATGTGTGATTGCAAAGTCTCGAGGATCGTTCTCCAGCATGATGCTCGAGACAGGTTGGGGGTAGATAGTACCTGGGTTGCGTGGTTGCGAACCTCTGGACGACGGAGCCGCTACTGCTAGTTTGCCTGTATCATCTATTTGACATCATGGAGCAACAAACTGCCTGCCAACCTGCCAGCCTGCCAGCCTGCCGACGTGCCAACGTGCCAGCCAACTGTCGGACCTGCAGAAGGGCAGGGTGGTCGTGCAGACTAGACGATAGGCGATATCTCCGCTGGTCGACGATTTGTCTCCTGGCCGAACCGTTGCGAAGCTTGTCTCGCGAACCCTCTACGTCGTCTCCAAAGCAACAACGAAAGTGCTGGCTGCCAGTGCGAACTCTGCAAGCTCCCGGCGCCTTAGGCTTTGTACGTGTTGCTTCTGCTGTCTTGCTGCAGTGTACGGAGTACATGTTCTGTTCTTACGAGCCTGGGTGGGTGATTGCATGGATGATGGGTGATACAGTGGTGAGTGGTAGAAGGGTGATGGAGAACAGAGAGCGCCAAGACGCAGGGGTTGTTCGCCGTGTACTTTGTAACCACCGGGAAACGCCCCCAGTATCCACCTCTTCTCTGCTTCGTATCCTGCGGTGTGCTGTGCTGTTCTGTGCTGTGCTGTGCCGGCCTGCTCTGCTCTGCCCCCGTTCCGTCCGTCTATCCTGCCCGTCCTGTTCCATTCTACAAGTGAAAGGATGCAGCCATAGCCATGAGCAACGATCAAGCTCCCATTTCGGACGAGGAGGTGGTGGCCCTCGCCAAAGCCGCCTTCGTGCAGTCCCGCGAAGACATCAGCCATCGCGCTCAAGCCGACTCGAATGCCCGCGAGCAGCTCCAGCAGCAGCCCGGCATCACCATCGATCTCGGCCACAAGGGGATTGCCCGGCTGCCGGACGAAGTCATCGATGTGATCCGCGTCGAGATTGAGAGGTGCCTTTATTCCCCCCATCCCCGCCCATGATGTGCAGCCGCTGGACTCCGTTCTGACTGACATATTGCCCGCAGGCTCGCCCTCTCCCACAACCTCCTGTCTACGCTGCCGAACCGCCTGCTCGAGTGCAAGCGCCTCCGCTACCTCAATATGCGCTACAACATGATGCGGGATATCCCCGATGCCGTAACGCCTACCCCTCCCGACTCCGCCCCGTGAGGGAATGCTGATCAAGCGCCAGGTCCTGCAGATGACATCGCTGGAGATTCTGGACGTGAGTAGGAATAGGCTCAAGGGAATTCCGACCAAGATTGCAAACTTGACCTCGCTCAAAGTGCTGGCAATTGCAAAAAACAAGATTGAGACGCTGCCCGTGTGTCTCGGCGAGATCAACAGCCTGCAGGTGCTGAAGCTCGATGGCAACCCGCTCTCCTTCCCGCCGCCCGAGGTGTGCTCCCTTAACACCAAGGCCCCGCTGCCAGCCAACGAGAACGAGCGCGACGCTGTTATTGCCACGCAGGTCAAAAAGTTCATGCGCCAACACGCTACCAAGGAGAAACAGCGTATCGAGCTTGAGCGTCTCAAAGTGGAGTCTTCGAGCGATGAGAGGTACCCCACCGTCATTCACTCTGCCTTGAGCCTTACTGACCATGCCAGCTGGACCGAAAGCAATCCAGAGACCCCGCGCCCCTCCCGTCGTACCAATGGAGGCAGATTCCCTGTGAAGCCCTCGATCGGCAGCGTCGACGGCTTTCCCGAGGGCAATTCTCCCGGCATGGCTCCCCCAATTCCCACCAGATCCCACTACCGGGTGGCCTCGCAGACGAACGGCATGTCTCGCAGACCCAACATTTCGCCTCTGATATTAACCAATGGTGTCAATGAGAGGAACCGGAGCCAGAGCGATGGCAGCGGCTCGGGCAGTAATCGTCAGTCAAAGCGCATGGCAATCCATGCTGGCAAGAGCTCTGAATTGGGATCCGTAGATGAGCACAAGAGAACCAGCCACTTCCGGGGCTTTAGTCAGGGGTTTGCATACACCGGCAACAGTGGCACTAATGGCATCTCGGGTCCTGCCACTGCGACTGGCTACGGAGACACTGGCACGGTGCGGTCGCTCGCCAACCGCCCCCTCTCCGATGTGCGCGAACACAAGCGTGGCTCAAAGTCGCCCGACATAGTCGTGGAAGCCTCCAAGAATTTCCTCTATGCCGTCTCACAGCTGCACGATCCTATACTGCACATGATGCGCTCGATGAAGCGGACCGCCCGCACCAAAGAGGATCTCCGCCAGAAAGAAGACTTCTACCGCCGGTTTTCCACTACCTATCTTAATGTACGCGCCCTGAGTGAGATCATCCTCCGTTTCGACACGCTGGCCGAAGAAGATGAGGAAGATGCCCAGAAGCTTTCCAAGCATGTCTACCAGTATGCCGTGAGGTGTTTGGATTCATTCTTGGCCGTGACTCTATCAATCGCTGAGAATCGCGCCGAGATCACTGCAAACTCCGACCCGCGCATTGTACGGTCATTCCTGTTCCTGCAGCAAGGTAGCCTGATAGAAATGAGGAATGCCTGTCAGATATTGGGTGCCGAGTTCCGAGACACCACCATGGCCGCCCGGAGGACTAACAATGTCGACGCAGTTGCGACTGTCCGAGCTCGACCGCCGCTGAAGACCCGCAAATACCAGACATCACCGCCCCAGCGTAATGGATACCAAGTTCCGCCGCCTGTTGTACTGCACAGCAATGACAACAGCAGGAGCAACACCATGACCAGTATCGTTAGCGCCACTCCGCGATCGGGCGAATCTTTCTCCACCTTGGCTACGTCTATGTCCCGAACCAATACCTTGAACAGCACCTTTGAAGAGGCGGATGATGATGCCCAATTTGAAAGAATATATTCCAAGGTCAGAATGGCTTGTGAAAAGGGCCAATCGTCCATTCCTCATATATTGAACCTGCTCAAGAGCACCTACGAGCAGCTGCGCAGAGAATTCGATTCGGAGCATCCTAGGCTCAAGGTATTGGCTGGCTTGATTGAGAAGAGCTACGAGGTACAGCAGATGACTACTCCACTGTACGACCGATTGAACCGGATGCAGCTTGGCGACAGCTACTCCCGTAATCAGCCCGACTTTTGGCAGCAGTGCATGGGTTTCATCAAGGTATGGTTTCTCTTCAAATTGTTTCGAAATAAAACAGCTCACTCGTTTCAGGCGTGGGGCGAATTGGCGACAGCCAGCTCCGGACAAGGCCGCAACATGGGACTACTAAGCTCCGAGGTCAAACAGTTGATGAAGCCACTCCACAAGACAGTCAAGGATGCCAGTGTTGCTATCAGTGACTCGCCCTGGTCCCATCTCACGTCAAACAACACCGGTATTGTGTCCTCACTGTCATCGTTTTCGTCGAGGATGCAGCCCCCTAGATTCCTTAATAAGCCTACCATGACAACTGGTGGGGGTCTTTCCTTTCCTGGTCCTATCAACACGTCGATTTCGTCCGTCTCGTCGGCTTTCTCGCAACCGTACTCGTCGACTAGTCTTGGGTCACAAGGCTCCGGCGGGTACGTTACACCCGTGCCAGCCACGCCATTGAGTGCGGCCTTGGGTGCTGCTGCTCAAGCGACCGTGCCCAATACACCTAACCCACTTGGCCTCGCACCATCGAGCACCATCAGCTTCAACGAGCGCGCTGATCGATATTTGAGTCAAACTGCCCGCCGTATCTGACTCCCTACGGTGCACTGACGATACCCTCTATCCTGTGCATGTATGATAGCATCTGTTCTGCACTCATTCCTTTTTTCCCCCCTATTTTTCTCGTTTGCGACTTCTTAGCGACGGCGTTGGCTGGTTTCATCATGTGTTGTCTTTATGGCATTTCAAGGGTTGTGCATTGTCATGGTGTTCTGGCGCTCACAGGGTCTCTGTAATATTCGATAGGAGCTTCAGGGTGTTGATCATATAAACTTGAATTACGATGCATGTGGATACGGAACATGTGTAGATGAAAGGGCAATCAACGGTGCTACACGATGGACCAAACGCGCCCCCTTCTATCGAGAGGACAATGTAAGATAATAGTAGCGATGGGATAGATTGGCCGGTTTCCAATCTGTATACCTGGTCGGGTGGTGGCGGTGATCCTGAGTAGATGTAAATATCATATCTTTTCAGAGGTCTTTATGCTTTTCGGCCTTCCATGGTTTTTTTGTCGTCGGCGACGAGTGATACAATCGAAGGACTTTTGTTTAAAGTATGTGCTTGACATGTGGCACGATGTCTTTTGCGGCGAGATGCCTTTGAATTACTTGATGCTCATCAAATGTTGTTTGCAGCCATACTATATCAAAGGGTTGCGATTGTATAAGGCCTTACAATCAGCAGTTCTACGCTTTGAGTGACAACGCGCATGTCAATGAGATAGGAGATTGCGTTGTAATCCAACTGAAATGGCTCTTTTAGTAGGTCTTTTCTATGTCTATCAACGATGGTTAGGCTGTGGGAATGATTCACTCCCCCCAATACTCCATCGCCATCAGGTTTCCCCGCCGGCTTCTCCGCCCAACCCAAACATTTTGATCGAGTTGTTCCAAGCCCTACAAACAAAGTCAGCACCAAAACCAACTCCTCACCCCTCTTTCACAAGACTTACGCTTCACACACCTCCTCTACAGTAACGCCCTTGATCTTCGCAATCGCATACGCAACGTGCGGAATTGTCGCAGGCTCGTTCCGTCCCTTGACCATTGCTCCCTTCACGAATTTCTCCTTCTTCACTGCTTTGGGTAGTGGAGGCGCGTCTTTGAGATAGGCCGCTGAGGCGTGCGAGGGACGCATCTCGCACCACGGACCATCGGTCTCGATCTGGAGGTGTGAGAGGGGGATTTCGCGGACCACAGCGATATTTTCCTCGGCTGCGGTTGTGATTAGCAACGTAATGTTGGGGGAGAATAGTACGATTTAAGACACTCACTCTTCATACTACATCCGTTAACCCCAACATCAAAACCCATCTTCACCACATTCTTCATTTCCTCCAACGTACCCGTAAAACTATGCACAAGCCCCTTCTTTGGAAGCTTATCTAGTTTCGCTTCTAGAAGGCGCTCGAAGTCCTCGGCTGCGGCGCGGGAGTGCAGAAATAATGGTAGTTGGACTTCTACGGCAAGGGAGAGTTGGGCTTCGAAGTACTTTAGCTGCTGGTCTTTAGGGGTGAGGAAGAGGCGGTCGTAATCGAGGCCAATTTCGCCAAATGCCACGGCGTGCCCGGCTGCTTTGGCGGAGATGGCGAGGTCACGAAGAGAGGAGAGGAGGGCTTCGGGACCGCCGGGGTGGGAGTCGAAGTGTTTGGCTGAGCAGGGATGGACGCCTATTGTTGCGTAGCAGAGACCAGCTTCACGGATTATTATCAAGGTTCATGGTATTATTCGACGAAGAAGATCCTGCTGGAAACGACTTACGATGTGCCTTTGCAATCTCAACAGCGTGCTCTGATTCTTTCAAATCGGATCCCGTGACCATGAATTTCTTGCAGCCAGCTTCTAAGCCGCGCTGGATCACATCTTCGAAATCATCTTCATGTCTCTTCGTTCCGTGGTATTGTCCTCGAAAAATGGGGTCGGTGAGGTTAATGCCAATCTGGTATGTGTGAAATGGAGCTTCGAATTTGAAGGGGGCACCGCGGACCAACATCAATGTATCGTAAAGGGGATGGTCTGCTTCCCATATTAGATGTACTCAATGGAACTATTTCTTGCAGTGAGGGGATCTCTGTATTGCATAATCAATAAAAAACTACCCTGATGGAGGGACATGGATGAAGCATACTGAGAACGTTGACGTGTTGTCTGCCCGCAAGAATTCGAAGTTGGGGAATTGGAGAGAATTGAGATATTCCTTGATGAGAAGACAAGCGTCTTATGCCTCTGAATAGAGAGCCTAAGGACATGTGATGATCGACGTCGAGATATCATGAGGTGCAGTCATCGAACATTGGAAGTTGTCGAGATGTGAAAAGCGCTAGGCTACACACGGCCTAGCTTAGTCCACAGCCTCAATCAACGACCGTGTGCGCATCTTTCAATATCATCACGCTTTTTGAGTGAGCGCTTGATACCCTTTCACATTTTACTGATGATTCGTTCTTCTTTCATAAAGCTTCTTCATCGACCGGGTTAGATCAATATCCAAACTGCCACATAATACAATCACCACTGTGTACACGAAGCTTGGAAGGCTGCCCATCTCTGTTCATCAAGAGCACCAACCTGCTCATCATTGGCAGTAAGATTCATTAGCAAGGTTATAATGATGTCGCTCCAAAATTTGTGGCATCACCGCAAGGTGGCGGAGACTTCTAGAAAGGCTTGCTGGATCTGCTATAAACCCACAGCGAGTGTCTTGATAACACCGGATAACAAAGTATGTACACCGGAAGCCGCACTTTTCCAGGACCTGATTACTTCTAGGACTTCTTCTACGTATGCGTTGGTCATCTATCTGATAGGGGGTTCTGCCAGCCTGATGCCGATGAAGCGGCGGCGGCGGCAGCCCGCAAGAAGAAGGAAGAGCTTGAGCGGGAGATTGAGAAGGTGAAGAAAGAATACGATGAGAAGCAGAGAATCAAGCGGGAAAAACGTAAGGAGAAAAACAAAGAAAAGGGCAAGGATAAGGGTAAAGACAAGGAAGAAAAGAAGACCGAGGAACAGGAGGACAAGGATGATGAGAAAGCAAAGGACGACAAGGTCTGATTTCCCAGACTTCAAAATGAAGAACTATGACTAACTAATAATGTAGATCACAGCTCTATCAAAGTCTAAGGATGAAGCCCAGGAAGACCTAGGGCCCCGCATCTTCACCTTGAGCAAGTACGTATATCTTCTGATTACAACGCAAAAGCTCGATCTTCTATGTCCGCTGATGAATTGACTCTAGGAACTTCTATCAAATGCGCATTGACCGCATACGAAATGCCGAGCAAGCGAAACGCAACCGCGAACGGCTCAGCAACCCGGCCAACTTCCCCTCTCCACCTACTAACCTCCCATAGCGGGGCAATAATTATTAAGTCAAGTCCTTCCGTAAGAATATATCATCTCAAATCATCCGCACTACAGTAATTTTAGCATACAGACCTGCAGTTCTGACTCAATATCGCTTGTGTACTTCCCCACATCACCTCATCGGCACTGCTTGCTTTGTGAAGAATGAGCGGGGAAGCGCCCAGCTCGGCTCTTCCAGCATAAGTAGACAGATACAATACTGCCTGGCACTTCTCATATCACATAGTAACGCGGGATGTACAGTATAGTGGCTGCAGTCATCTTTTAGCGGCCGGGCATGCTGTCTGTCTTAGCGAGTCTAACGGGTGACGGGACTGGACAATGCAGCGGGCTATGGGTCATTTTCTTCCCTCTCATAAAAGCATGCATCTGACTCTTTTCTCTCATGGGCTCGCGGTATGTCAGACGGGGCTGCTGACACGCGCTGTGTCCCCAATCCCCCTTCTGTGAATATCGTAGGATTTGTATTAGAGGATCACTGTACACCGATGATGATCATCAGATAACTATATCGATCGTTGTTCGCTTTGGTCTAGTCGAATGGTGCCGGGAACGATCCGAATCGACGTGGTCGAGTCGTTGCAGCTGACTCTACTAGCAAAAACCTGTAAAACTTCGTGCAACTTGATTATGATGACGATCTAGTCCTGTAAAGCTTGACATGGATCGCCCTCGCAAGCTCATCTCTCTTCCCGCTTATGCATTCATATTCTATAGTACTCCGTACGAGACACCTTAATATCGAGACCACGAGGAACAGCAAGCACAACCCTGTCATCTACATCCCAGCCAATCCATCGAGACTACATTACGATCCCCATAAAACCAATCCCGAGCGCTGACGAGAAGAAGCATCCCGTGACGAAAGGTGGGCTCAGAAGCCGTTCCCCCTAACGCCATCACTACTCTGTTATTTGCGCCCCAATCAACAATTGGCTTGCACACTAACGTTGAACATCCCACACAAACAATCGGATGCGAGTCTTACCAAAGATAAGCAATGAACTATTGTATTCTCTTGGCATTGCCCTACAGCACCGTTCAGCTGCTAGCACGTTGAGTTTTCTTCACCGCTTATGTACGAATACATATCAGACGTGACACACCCAAACGTACGTACATGCGTCGATCCAAGTTGTGCATATACCAATGGGCCTTTTGAATGAAGTCTGTTTCAGCATAGCGTTGCTGGACATCAATGGAAAAGATTTGCGCGAGAACTCATGGAATGGAATAAAGGCTAAAAGATTGACCGCAAAATATCACGTGGGAGTTGCGAGTTGAAGTAGAGTAAACCACTCCATGAGATTGTGGTTCAAGGTTGTCGAACTTTGTGGGTAACATACATATAGGTCCGGCTTGATGATGGAAAATAAAGCCCACTCGGGTAGAAAGAGTTGAATTGATGCCCCCTTGCCTTTCTAGTTAACATATTCCCGATCTGTTGATTCAAAAGTGACCGGCCACTTCTCTTGTCTTGTCTCATCATCCGACATCATATCACTCATAGAATGGCGGCTAATCATATTTGCCTCGCCCTATTGCTTTCGTGGATCGAGAGTGTATGCTGACCTAGATACTTGGACCAAGCAAATCATAGAAAGACACTCACATCACGTGCAGATGGCTTCCACTCTAGCCCCACTGAGCAACTCTTGCATCGTACCCGACGGATTCATCCCTACCCTATACAATCACATGATCAACCCAAAATTCCCACTGGCTATGGCAAGAATTTGGCACTAGGCAAAGCAGTAAGGGAAGACCCACACAGTCATCACGCACACCCCTCGGATGAGATTTCAACCACACGCCAACTCAACCACTTGCACTCGGGTAGCAATCCAGCCATTCATGGCGGTCAGTTGGCGAAGAAAAACTAGAAACCAACGGTGACTCCACCTCTAGCGCCAAGGGAGCATGCGTGTGGAGTTGGACGTCAGCCCTAAGCAGTGTCAAGATCCTAGAGAGTTTTGATGTGAGGCCAGTGGCAGGGAAAGAGTCCGATGCTGTATAATGCCCAAGTACTTATTAGACATACATAGTTTGTATATGGGATAGCTTTGTTGCTACTATCATCTGTAAGCGAAGTTTTTATGGACCGAGTGAGGCTATCCATGTGCCGTCTGCGGAATGCTGATGCAAAGCTTCTTGCGGACGAAGGTCCTGCGTCATGTATAGACAGTACTTGAATAATCATCTTATGATTGGCGGATTTGGATCTCCTTCATCAAGAGTCGAACGCAGTGACGGCAGATGGGAGGTTGGTAATTATTCCCACTGACTACACTCAACATAAAGCAGTTGCATCCGGTGACCGGAAAGGTATAAGATCAATAGACTATGAAGCTGGAAATTTTTGCATCATTATTGACAAATCGTTTTATTCCAGTAGCAGCCTTACCATATTTCTGCAAGGCTAGACAACCCAAGGACGAAGGATCTCTCAAACCTCAGAGACATCTAGTCAAATTTTGGTAGCAATCCGTAACGCCGAACTAGGTTAGTATCCGCACCCACCACCAACACGCCAGCCTCGTTGGGCTGAAGACTCAGCCTTATCAAACGTCCGGCGAGTGCCCAAACCCACAACCACCAGAGCTGCGCCATCGCAACCCAATGCACGACAGCGCCGCTTCAGTTCACCCATAAGGCTCGACGTACAAGGGACGGAGATCCCTTACCGCGCTTCACAGTGGCCTTACAGCATCGCACCTTGGGCCCTGCATGGACTTCCATAGGTGGGATGAGGAATGTCACTCAGGCGTCCAACACTGAAGAAAAAAGCCCTAGACGTATCAAGGCAACAATCTCCACGTTACAGCGATGCGAACGGAGGCCGAGGTTCTCAAGTGGGAGGATGAGATCTCTGACCGTATACACGGTTGCATTCTGTCAAATCAAGGGGGCGTATTCGCATTTCATCCCGCCACTGACCCCCCATTTGAAAGAGTGTGTGTGTGTATGCGCGCAGGGTTTGATTTGTGTCAAGATCTTGTAGATCACACCATAGTCTATCCGATTCACCACAAGCGCAGAAACACCCAGGATTAACGCTCAAATCCGTTGCCGCGCGCGGTGTCGATGTCCGACTACGCGACTGCGAACATTGTCCGTAACCACACACCTGCTTCCGCTCGTTTTCAACATGAATGTAGCTCGCACCACTTGCAGCATCCCGCATGGTCCATCGCTTGTTATACATCATCTCTCCGATGTGCTTCCCCGAAGGCCCTGTAAGCTTTACGATAAGCCACTTCGATTCATGGCCACGACATCATCGACATGGTATACCGTACTTCGTATACCCACGGTATATTGCTCGCCGGAAAGAGAGGCCGAACAGAAGCAAGGGTGTAAAGTGATAGGCAAGTAACAGCATGCGGGAAGAAACTACACGTATGACATAAGCGCTAAATTGTTTGAATATTTACCCCTACCTTTGCCCTGCTGTGGTCACCTATCATCACACGCTTGCATCATCGAGTCGGCCCTGGTTCAGAACATGGTTAGGGTAGGGGAGCTGGCGCGCGGCTGGTGGTGCGTGCACTGTGCGTTGAGGTGGGATTGCCGTGTTGTGTGCTTGTGTCTCAGTGACAAGGCGCAAGGGAGGTCTGGCGCCTTGGTGGCAAAAGTGATTGCTGACGCGGGATTGCGGGAGGGATCTACCCGATTTGTGTATCTCCCGTGATACGATCCAAAGCGGAAAGGTGTTGGTAGGTCTGCAGTCCCATGGTGACAGCGGGGAAGGGAGGAATGTTACTAGTGCTTTGTACTATGTTGCGGTAGCGTTGAGTAGGAAGATGGATACAGGCCTTATTCTACGGAGTACTCCGTACTATGTAGTGAGGAACGGAGATCATCCATACAACCTCTCCTACCATCTACCTGACCTGTAATGAATCAACTTGCTCAAAATAGAAGGGCGATCAGCATCGGAATGACACACATACTCGAAGGGTTGTACCCGTATCGATGTCACTCTTTGCCTTTATTCGGTACTTTGACCTGAGACATCAGTGCTGTACACACGAGCCGTCACCGGAGGTCGGCCAAGGTGAGAACAAGCTTCAGTCTGACGCGGTAGGGCGTTGCGTCTGTGAAACATCGAAACGTGGGTTATCAACTCACATCCGGAGTCTGACTGATGCCGTTGATATCGTAATAGAAATTCAATTGGGGACTTTGAATGATAACGTGCTTGTATCTCCCCCCAAGCCTATTAAGCGCAATACCAGCGTACCAGGTAGATTAGTCGGGAGTGGGTTTCCACGGTGTTACGGCAGTTGAATAAGACCGAATGAGATCCACAGCTAGTCAACCTTGGAGTGAAAGGTTGACTTGAGATTGTCGGTGGACAAACGGCACTACATGAAAAAACGTAGACCATTACAGTTAAGACAACGCAAAATTGAAGGAAGGGTACAAAAGCTTCATCGATCTCGATTATGGTATCTGTATGACAATAGGTTGACGGATATGCAAGGAATTCCTGATAATGAGAAGAAAGAGAGAAAAGCGACAGGAGCAGATGTGACGGTCTGACTGGGCAGTGTAATACCTCTGACACCTACACCATCTACTACCAATATGCACCAGACACCCGTATACAAAAAGGACCAAAGGCATTGTTCTCGTATGAATGTCAAGAATGTGTACGAATAGTAACGTGAGAATATGATGAGAATACTAATAACTGCATTCAAGCCTCTAGAGAGGATAAGAGACGAATCGCTACCGAACCTGTAGCAATCTAGACTAGGACTAAATACATAGAATCACATAATCTAACCTAGATAGGCCTAGATCTATAAGGTCTCTAATATTATCCCCCTTCTTAGGAGGACTCGCCCTAAGTACTACCTAGGTGGTTATTTAGGCACGATATAGTATATTCTAGTGTATATTGTTGCCTTATAGTTCCTCTAGAACTATAATAACTTATGTTAAGTAAATAGGATACTAATACTCTTATAGCCTAGGTAATTAAAGCAATAGGTACTCCTACTATAGAAGTAAGAACTATAACTTATAGTTTTAGGTAAAGGTAAGAGTTATTAATTTCTTAGTAGTAAAGGTAAAGGTAAGAGCTGTTAAATAGAGCTAGTAAGTAAGGGGCTTGTGTGTCTAATATCTATATTAAGACTAGAGCTCTAAACTTCCTACTCTCTACTCTTAATTTTAAATAATTTCGTAAGTTATATGCCTTTCCCCTAATTACTAAGTAACGCCTATTAATGTAAATAGTATTATAAGTCTATAAAATCTTAATAATTCTAAGCTATATAGCATATTCTAGCGTAAATTAACCTAATCCTTTATAATCTAAGCTTTAAATAATAATATATCTTACTAAGCTTTATCTCCCTTTAAGAAGATAAGCCTTAGCTAGTAGTAGTAGGAGGCTTATTCTAATAGCAAGATAACTAAG
>JAFISD010000207.1:0-53387 GCA_022560085.1 Helminthosporium solani | reverse complement strand
CCCCGCCCCCCCCCCCCCCCCCCCCCCCCCCCCCCCCCCCCCCCCCCCCCCCCCCCCCCCCCCCCCCCCCCGCGTATACATGTGTATTTGAAGGCTGTGCAGTACATATATGAGTAGATTTCACCGATGGAACTGTTACCATCACCGCTGAATTGCATAAACAACGCGAGATGAACACGCTTTTGGAATCAAGATTCAAATTGACGAACAGAGAGATCCGCGCAGGGTAGCCATTCCAGGAGGCCGCTCTGCTGACGACCACACACCTATTCTCGCTCCTGAACACACAATGGCGACTCGAAACCAACTTGTAAATGGCTCGTGGTGATTGGAGTGTGGGAGTTTCTCAACGGCAAAAAAAAAAAGGGGGCCCGGGGGCAGTAACAGCCGTTGTATGGCATGGTAGGGGATGTTGCGGGGGAGTTTGACAGGAGACGGTATGACATAGTATATCTAGTATCTAGTTCCAAAAGCCAAAAGCATCATGTAGGCAGATACTCCGCAGATGGTAGGTATCTAGCAGATACTATTTGGTCTGTTAATTGGAGGCAGGCATCGGGGTTACAGCAGTGTTGGTGAGGCTGAGCCAGAGGTCAGCATGAGGCATTGTTGATCCTTTCCCTTGGACGGATTCGCCGTGTGGAGCTGGCTAATCAAGCCAGGGAACTAAATTTAGGTGCATTAGTAGAAGATGTTGGTACATACTGTGTGTATTTGTTGTGTGTACAATGTCTCCTGGGGTACACATTATGGGTATGCCATGTGTGCTCTGGATCAACACCCGTTCTGATACGCCACCGTCTGTACAGAGTAGCTGGCCTGTCTGTAGAGACTCCGTATCTACGCGAGATAGACTGTGAATGTTCGACTTTCACAACATTTCAGGACCGGGCGTGAAACAGGGAGTCTGCATGTCCAGCCATTCAGGCGCGCGTTTCACCCAGCATTCCGTTCGCGGGCTAGCCGTACACAGTGCACCCAGATGCAAGCCCTGCCAACCAAGGCCCATCATCACTAAACCCCTTTAGAGCGTGCGGCGCATCTGACCCTCAGCTCTCCTGCGCAGCATTTTTCTCCTCTTCCCTTTTCCTGGCTCTCTCTTTTTCTCTCTTTCTTTATCAACTCCCGGCCCCAGCGCTGCCGTCTCCTATTGTCATAACCCAACCACTTTGCTATCACCCTCCCCCTCTGTGGTTTGACGCCCCAGCCATCATCACCGCCCAGGTCACGGTCAGATCACGGTCAAACCCGCACAAGAATGGCCTACCAACCCCCCGGCGGAAACGCTGGCTATGGCTACGGCGAACAAAACGCCTCTGTATGTGAAGCCCATCCACCCCCCGGGACGCCCGTCCATCGTTGGAGGCGACGAGCTGATGAGCATGGATAGCACCCCTACGACAACTCTCGACAGCACGAGGACCAGTCGCTGCTACATTCGAACCCCACGGGCGTCAACCCGGGGCCCTTCGACGACCGCCATGGTGTGTACGGCCCGGGCAACGACATGCGCCCGCAGTCGACGTACAGCCTGACGGAGACATATGCCTCGGATGCCCCGACCACGGCCTATCCCTCGCAGTCGCACAACGGCTCCGACATCTACTCGGCGACGGGTGGCTACGATCCGGCCACCGAGTATGGCGCTCCCCAGCGGGCTCCGTCACCCTACAACCGCAGCGAGACCAGCTCGACGGCCGACTTTCGCCAGCGCCAGCAGCCCGGCGGTCCTGGTGGTCTCAAGCGTGGAATGACGCGAAAGGTCAAGCTTGTGCAGGGCTCCGTTCTCAGCGCCGACTACCCCGTGCCCAGTGCCATCCAGAACGCCATCCAGGCCAAGTATCGCAATGATCTCGAGAGCGGCGGCAGCGAGGAGTTCACCCACATGCGATGTACGTTGTTGATTGATCCCAAAGCCATGTGACTTGCGCTGACCTGCCCCTTCCCCCCTCTAGACACGGCCGCTACCTGTGACCCCAACGACTTCACCCTCAAGAATGGCTACAACCTGCGTCCCGCCATGTACAACCGCCACACCGAGCTGCTCATTGCCATCACATACTACAATGAAGACAAGGTGCTTACCGCGCGTACGCTGCACGGTGTCATGCAGAACATCCGTGACATTGTGAACCTCAAGAAGTCCGAGTTCTGGAATAAGGGCGGGCCGGCCTGGCAGAAGATTGTCGTCTGTTTGGTATTTGACGGCATCGACCCCTGTGACAAGGGCACTCTTGATCTGCTGGCCACTGTCGGCATCTACCAGGACGGTATCATGAAGAAGGATATTGACGGCCGTGAAACAGAGGCCCACATCTTCGAGTACACCACTCAGCTGTCGGTGACACCCAACCAGCAGCTCATCCGTCCCCACGACGACAGTGCCAGCACGCTACCACCTGTGCAGATGATGTTCTGTCTTAAGCAGAAGAACAGCAAGAAGATCAACTCGCATCGTTGGCTCTTCACCGCCATTGGCCGCATCCTCAATCCCGAGGTTTGCATCCTGCTCGATGCCGGTACTAAGCCCGGCCCCAAGTCGCTCCTGGCACTTTGGGAGGCTTTCTACAACGACAAGGATCTCGGTGGTGCCTGTGGCGAGATTCACGCCATGTTGGGTAAGGGCTGGAAGAACTTGCTCAACCCGCTCGTCGCCGCCCAGAACTTCGAGTATAAGATCTCCAACATCCTCGATAAGCCGCTGGAGTCGTCCTTTGGCTACGTGTCTGTGTTGCCCGGTGCTTTCTCTGCCTACCGGTATCGTGCCATCATGGGCCGCCCGCTTGAGCAGTACTTCCACGGTGACCACACGCTCGCCAAGATTCTTGGGAAGAAGGGTATCGAGGGCATGAACATTTTCAAGAAGAACATGTTCTTGGCCGAAGATCGTATTCTCTGTTTCGAGTTGGTCGCCAAAGCCGGCTCCAAGTGGCATCTGACCTACGTCAAGGCGTCCAAGGGTGAGACGGATGTGCCCGAAGGCGCTGCCGAATTCATCGGTCAACGTCGTCGTTGGCTCAACGGTTCCTTCGCCGCCGGTATCTACTCGCTCATGCACTTTGGTCGCATGTACAAGAGCGGTCACAACATCATCCGAATGTTCTTCCTGCACATTCAACTACTCTACAACGTCTTCCAGACCCTACTTGCCTGGTTCTCTTTGGCTTCTTTCTGGCTCACTACCTCGGTCATTATGTCTTTGGTTGGTTCTCCCGATCCCCAAAACGCGGAAAAGAAGGGCTGGCCGTTCGGAAACAAGTTTACGCCCATCTTCAACACCGTCCTT
Organism: Helminthosporium solani; assembly: GCA_022560085.1. NCBI lineage: Eukaryota > Fungi > Ascomycota > Dothideomycetes > Pleosporales > Massarinaceae > Helminthosporium > Helminthosporium solani. The sequence goes on along the minus strand of JAFISD010000207.1, from coordinate 50,101 downwards.
CAATACATCTACCTAGCTTTCCTCGGTCTACAGTTCATTCTCGCTCTCGGTAACCGTCCCAAGGGTTCCAAGTGGTCTTACCTGACTTCCTTCGTTGTGTTCGGTCTGATCCAGCTCTACATCATCATCCTCTCCATTTATCTTGTGGTCGCTGCCTTTACGAATCCCAAAATCGTTGGTATCAAGACGGACAGTGTTGGCGCCTTTTTCACGTCCTTTACTGCAGATGGCGGTATTGGTATTATTCTGCTCGCCTTGGCCTCGACTTTTGGTCTCTACTACGTGGCTTCGTTCCTTTACATGGACCCTTGGCATATGTTCACCTCGTTCCCGCAGTACCTCCTCATCATGTCATCCTATGTCAACATCCTCAACGTGTACGCTTTCAGCAATTGGCACGATGTCTCCTGGGGTACCAAGGGTTCCGACAAGGCCGATGTCTTGCCATCTGCCAAAACTGAGAAGGGTTCCGACGGGAAACAAGTCATCGAAGAACCCGACCTACCGCAAGCTGATATTGACAGTCAATTCGAGGCCACGGTTAAGCGTGCACTGGCGCCCTACGTCCCTCCTGTTGAGAGTGACGAAAAGACCTTGGAGGATTCGTACAAGTCTTTCCGTACTCACTTGTGTACTGCCTGGATCGGTATGAATGCTCTTCTCGCCATCGCTATTATGCAGGATGACATGGACAAGTTTGGTTTCTCCGTAAGTTTCTGCTTTTACTCGTGTATGATTTTGGCTAACCATGTCAGTCCACCGCCACTGACCGTACCGCGTTTTTCTTCCAAGCGCTTCTGATTGCCACCGCCATTCTCGCTCTTGTCCGTTTCATGGGTTGCTTGTGGTTCTTGGGACGCAGTGGTATCTTCTTCTGCGTCCGCAAGAGGTAGACATTGTGCCCGATTCTTGGAAATGCCAGATGGGCTCTTACGACAGCCATGTTTCAACTACCCTGCTTTTCAATCGACTACCCACAATACCACAACTTTCCCTTTCCATCACCCTCGGTCGCTGGCGTTTTGGTGTCACTTGAAGAAGAAAAGAAGATTCCCGCAGCAGGGCTGGGGTGCTGTGTAGTCCCTTTCTCTGCTTCTCCCTAAGAAGGTACAAGTTGCGAAACTTGACGGCCGAATCAATCCCCAAATTACACATTACTTGTTTTGTACTATCTCCCCCCTCCCCGGCCTTGATATGCCACTAATGTCACCCACGGATCTGTATTACAAATGTTTCTGTGTGCGACTATGGAGATTGTTTTGGATATATTGGGAGGGAGGGATTTGGAGGGCATCTCTTTTTCCGTCTCTCTAGTGCGGCATGGTATCAATTGGAAATGTTGTTCCGTGTCATCAAATATTTCTCACCTCCCGGCAAGTTTTTATTTGGGAGAAGAAAAAAGGGTTTGGTCCCTTGTCTTCTTTGTTGCTTATGACTTGAACCTTTTTGTGTAAAATCAGTGCGTTGGTTTAGGACGACCACTTGGTGTTACATTTTTTTTCCAACTTTTTGATTAGATTGGCAATTTGAATTCTTTCTCTTGTTCTATTAATGCTGTTTTTGCTGGAGTCATGTTTGTGAGTGATAACTGATTGTGTGATTTGTGTTTTGCGGGGTTGTGAGGGATTGGGTTGGAGGGTTGAAGGGTTGATTAGTTGAATGAATGCGTTTGGTGGCCGCCTATCGGTGTGTGTAGATGATGGTGGTGATGACGACAATATCATGTTTCAATAATACCACTTCGTCCACCTCACTATTCAACCCTTTTCCTTGCTTCCGAAACTATTCCGCTGTGTTGTCTGGTTTGGACTATCTGCCCACGAATCTACACACCACGGCAGGCAAGGTAGATGGGGGAGATTGGTTCATCAAAGATGATTTGTTTAGGCATGGAGGATTAGCTGGAATAGAACTTCCAAAGTAGTTAACTAGATGGTGAGATTAATAGATGGTGAGATTAATAATACAAAGGAGAACAAAAAAGGGCATACTACATAGAAACAAGCTAGCTTTCAAAGCCATCTTCTGTTGTTTGTTTCTTCTACTGTGTATCTAGTTGCAGTTATACTTGTTCCTGGCGGAATTGTAGAGATCGAGGGAGGTGGTTTGTGATGGAAATGGTGGTCGAGTCGATCCACGAACCAAAGCCTTGAGGGTAGAAGTTAAAACGAGGATATGGATAGAGACGGTTTTTGCACTTGTAGAAGAGAGGCAAATACAGTTTTGCGCAAAGGGTGAGTTGGATATCTTGACTTGTTCTATAGGATAGAATTGAATGTTTATTGGTACATCTATGTGACTACTAGTTGTTGGAAAGTAGATACATCATCCGCGCCATTAGGACCAAGGTAGATTTAGAACACGGAGCTAATCTAGATTCCAACACCACTTGTACAGATAATATTCCTTCTTCCTTAGTCCTTTACCTACCATGCCTCCCTTTTAAGACCTTGAGAAAGACCAAAAAGGCTTCTATACGAGACGGAATAAGTTGAAAAATCAATAAACAAATAAACCAAATACACAACAAAAAACAATTCTCTCTCAAGGTCTACATGATGGTAAATAAGTAAATATCAGCAACTCCCACACAAACGGAGAAGCATCACATACACAGTACCCCCAATAGACCATCACCCCAAGAAACACCAGCCATGACCAACATCACAATCCACAACCATAACCACAACCACAACCATCTACAACGAGAAAAAAAAAACATCATACAAAGAGGCAAATACAAAAAGAAGGTGTAGCAGTAGTTCCATAGATAGAATTCTATCCCCTAGCTAAAGAATAAGTCTTTTAAACCTTATGAATTCACTCATAAATCTCTTCTTGCCTCTATCCCTACCCTATCCCCTCTATCCCTCCCTCTATTTTCTCGCCCCACCTTCTATTTATATAACAATGGCATTCATCATCAAACACCCTATTCACTCTTCCCAAACACCATGGCACAGCACAGCATAGTTTAGTACAGCAAAGCATAATAGAGTCCAATGCAAACGATAAACGCATCGTATTCATTTATTTTACACGTACCCATCTTCAAGCCACGCCACTCGCGCCACGAGAATGGAAATAGCAAAAGGATTAGCGAGTCCACAGCTTTCCAAGGACTACTTTCCATGGATGGTGAGAGGGGAAAGAGTCAGTCTGTCGGCATCAAACGTACTCGATGAAAAACGAGAGAGGAGAAATCATCCATACACATCATCCCAAACTCTCTCAAGTCAAAACGGGCTTTGGGAAAAAACTGCATAAAAAAGTCACTTCTCCCATCTATAGCGCCAATCAATTCCAATTCGTTCCATTCCATCCCCCCCTTTGACGAAGACAAAGTCTCTTTCTCATGGCCTCTTGCTACATTAAAAGCGCGTCCATCGACGTCTCGTCCGAAAAAGCACCAGGCTGGACAAACATTGCAATCACACATTGAGCGAGTGATTCGAATCCATGCAAGCGAAAAGCCGGAGGAACTCAAGGGTAGAGCTCAACGCCATTCATCCATCCATCGGAATAAGAAATGAGATGGGAGATTTTTGCCCGAAAAAGACAAGGACAAAATGCCGGTCAGAAAAGCCCAAAAGGTATATATAACAACCCACTACGCCTTGATCCCGTCTCCAATGCAGGTCGTACAATCGTGACATCGGGGACTATGCCTTTTGGTCCTTGGGAAGGCGCTTGAGGGCTGCCTCAACGTCTTTGTGATCGACCACGACGCCACTTTCGGAACAACGGGCCTTGGCACGGAGTTCGGAGCACAAGTTGTCGATATCGATGGTACCGTCTTTGAAGTCGGGACGGCTGGCCAATTTGTCCCTGCTAGATGTTAGTAGGTTTATATTCAGAGGAGGGGGGGGACAAGCACTGACCAAATCTTATGGCAATTGAGCATTTGAGAGGTGTCCTCGCCAGGAACCACCTCGTCCTCCATGTCTTGTAGACGGTCAAGCTCCTCGAGGGGATTCGACTTCTGCACTGCCGGCGTATCGCCAAAGTGGAATGGACTTCCAGAGAAATCGGCAACAGGGAAGGCATCGTTGAAGAAGCCATTGGTAAAGTCGCCATCACCGATAATGGCATTCTGCGAATCGCGGTACTCTCCGAAGAGCGCGGGGTCGAACTGACCGCCGTTCTGGGTGGCGAAGAATTCGATGCCGCTGAGAATGGTAGCAGGAGGATTTGTGATGCCTGCAGGTTCCGATTTCGTGTCAGACAGTGACATGGCGCGGGGGACGGGATTACGAGGGTTTCCGCAGGCCATGTTAAGCATCTCGCAGAAGGTAATCTCACCTTCGGAATTCGCATGACACACATATCCATCTGTGATTGTGTCTGTGTTCTTGGGCGAGCTGTGACTGGGCTCAGGCGAGGTGTCGCAGGAGGAGTTCCCACCCGCTGAAACGGAGGAGGCTGAGGGCGAGTTGGAGTGGGTGGACGAGGTGCTATTGAAATGGAAGACACGAGCTTGCCCGGTAGAAGTATCGGTAGAAGTGCTGGAGCCGTTGATGCTGCCGGAACGTGAGTCGGCATTGGTGGCTGGACTGGCCGAAACCGAGGCGTTCTTTTGGCTCTGGGGGCTCGAACTTCTGCCTGTGCTGTTCTGGCGTGCGGGGGCATTCGACGAGACCGAAGATGTCTTGTTCTTGGACAGCGGTCCTGTGTCGAGAATATGGGAGCCTGGTAGCCCTCCAAAGCGGGGGAATTCAAATTGGAAGTTGCTCGCATTGGCGCCGCCGTTGGCCAAGAGATTGCTGAAGCCACCTATCAAAGGAGGAGATCGGTTGATGCTGGTGCTATTGAGTGACAAACGTTTCCGGTACTCGCGCAACTCCACCTGCAGCCGCTGCACCTGGGCCCGGAGAAGGCCATTCTCATGGTTAGTAGCATCGGATGCCTTCTCAAGCTCTGCTACCTTGGTTTCGAGATCCTTCAAATGCTTCTCCTTGCGTTCCCGGAACGCGCGCTGCGCTGCACGGTTCTGGGCTTTGCGTTTCTAGAGGAAGAATCAGCACCAGTAGCAGACGCACTTACTATGGGCAACGTACTGTTGTTGGCTCCGAAGTCAGCGGCTTCCGGCCCGGCTTCTTCGCCTGCTTATCCTCGCCTTCCCGACGCTTGCCCCCGCCCTCGGCATCCTCGTCATCGTCGTCATCGGGACTTTTGCGCTTCTCCGAGCCCTCCTCCAGCTTGGTGGGACTGTCCCCTGGCAGCACACCGATCATGAGACCGCCAGCGTCCGCACCGTCCAGATCGAAGTTTTCGGGGCCGTCGAGGTAGTCGACATACGGGCTCTCTTCCACATCGAGACTGTTGAAGGCTGCCGTGTCCTGGGTGGGCGAGGTGAAGAAGGCGATGGGGTCGAGGCTGTTGCCGTCGACGGGATACTGGAAGGACTGGCCGTTCAAGGCTCGATTTGCGCCATCCATGCCGGCGAACATGTCATTTGGGTTCTGGGTGTTCGAGGAAAGCGCGGCTAGCAAAAGGTCCTGCTGATTGGGGTCGAGGTAGAAAGAGCCCCCGTTCTGGAAGTCGCCGGTGGTGGTTCCTGCCATTGCGGGCGGATGCGGGGCTCGATGAAAGGAGCAAGAGTGATGATGTCGGAGGCGGCTTCTCGATTGAGCAGGACAGGATGGAAGGAGTTTTGGACGGGAATGGGAATGTTAGAATGCACTGTGGCCGCGCAGCTTCAAAGAATGCTCGCTGAGTGTTCTGTAGCCTGGCGGGGCGTGTTGTTAGTCGGTCGTTCTCAGGGAATGCGCTACTAGTTTTGCCACCGCGGCTGTATGCGATGCTGGAAGCTCTGGTACGGTATGCGTACATGTGACGTTCGTGCGTGCGGGCGGGCGGGCGTGACTGACAGCGACAAGTGCAGTATAGCAGGAACAGTGACAGCGAGGCAGAAACGCAGCAGAGATGACGACAAGACGCTTTTGTTGGGCGTGGAGAAGATTGCAATCGGTCGGGGGAGGGGGCTGAGCGTACCTTTCCGTGGTCCCGGCAAACTGCGCAAGCGGCGTCGGCGTGATCGAGACGCAATAGTCGGATGTCGACGGCGAAGTTGAGGTCGGAAGCAAGAAATTGGGTGTAGGAGACAGCCAACAGAAAGCGCAAAATCCACAGTACAAAGGTCGTGGCGGGCTGCACCAGGTGACTGGGTGGCACGGTGGATGGTAGGCCGAAGACGACACCGGAGCGAGCAGCGATTTCTAAAAGCAGCGGACACTTGGTGAGGCAGAGGCTGGGGGTTCCAGATAGTAGGCTGCCGCGCTGCGTACGGGGCGAGTGAGCAACATGTACGGAGTACAATAGATACGTACAACAAGAAGCGTGCAGAGGGCAAAACGGTGCATTCGCTAATACAATCTGCATCAGCGAGTGTGACTACAGCACGATTAGCAATCAAGCACGTTAAAGCAGCCAGTCGGGCCGAATCGAGTATGGCGGGGGGGAATATGTAGCGGCCACCTATTACTCGCCACCCCGACAAGACATTTTAGCCAATAGATTCTCAGTCCCTAACCCTACACTAACCCTAAAACTGCCCCCACCTAACCCTAACCGTCTTATTGGGGTGGCCGCTACATATTCCCTGGCGGGGGGGGTGAGACTGACACGGCGAATGCTCTCGAAGCCAGGCCGCAGCGGGGATCAGGCACGCCAGGGACATACTCAGTACATGGAGAATATCTGCAATACGTGTTTGTAGTAATCCGTGGGTTCAAGACCTTCAACATGGCTGTCAGTCTAGTATGTAACCAAGCACTCGTCTGTACATGACATGACGACGGCTTCCGCTACGTTGTACAATACATGTAGTTAGGTATTCAACCTCTGCAATATCTACGTGCATGGGGATAAATACTTGGAGGGAGTATGACTACTCCATAGTACTTGCTAGAGACACAACGACGGCTTCTGCGTCCTTCATCCTTTGCATATCTACATACATGGGGAGAACCAATCGGATAGAGAACGTCCAGACGCTGCCTGCTTACTCACACCTGGGTGGATGACTGCTTTCTGCATGCCTGGCAAACCTTCAACAGCCTAGATCCGGTTCTCCAAACACTGTCATTTCCGGTTGCTGCTGTGAGCATCGACAGCCGGATGGGTGCGCAAGAGTCACGTGACGTGATCATCGCACCGCCACAGCCCATCGGCTGCGCTAGCCTGTTGCTGTCCCACGTAGTCACTTCTCCACTGTCTACCAACACCGCGACCTCACCTCGCCCCACCACCACCATCACCACCAACAACGCACATTTGCCATGGACGACATCAGGGAGATCAAAAAGGACATTTGGCGCGTCAAGCAGTCCATCGAGACCGAGGAAAAGACCAAGGCAGCCTGGGTCAAAGAAGTGAGCTGCTACAAGCGTCTGCCAGCGCGCATGCTGACGTATTCTAGATCGAAAATGTTCAGCAAATCCTCGAGGCTGACCCCCACAACGAGACGGCCGCCCTCCTCCCCGAGCTCGAGGAGGGTGTCACAGCCGCAGATGCAGTACTCAAGCCCCTCTACGAAAGGCTCGCCGAACTCGAAGCCCAGCTCCCGCAGGCTCCGGAAGCTGCGGTTCCCAAGTTCGATCCCGAGAAGCATCCACTTCTGAAGAAGGCCATGGAGAAGAGTGAGCCCGCGAAGCCCGTGGTCTTCAGTACCGGCGACATTTGTGAGGCCCAATGGCACGACAAGGCGTGGTACAAGGCTAAGATTCAGGCCGTTCTCGGATCCGCGTCCGCTCCCAAATATCATGTCAAGTTCCTCGACTACGATGACACCATGACAGTTGACCGCGACGCCATGCGCCCTCTCCAGAGCAAGAGGAAGCGTGAAGAAGCTGTTGCACCTGCTCCACAACCGCAGGCGGCGCCCCTGACCTCTACGCCTGCCGTCATCTCGGGTCCGGTTAGCGTCAATCCCAACGCGCAGGCAAGCAACGGGGTGCCGGATGCCGATGGTGTGCAGCCGAGGAAGAAGAAGATCAAGAATCAGAAAGCCCTGGAGAAGAGTGTCGGCAACTGGAAGGACTGGACTAGCAAGGGCAAAGGCAAGAAGTTATCGCAAAAGGAATCCATGTTCCGCACCGGCACCAACGCGGGCAGTAGGGTCGGCTTCACGGGTTCTGGCAGCGGCATGACCGAGACACACAAGCGTGTTCGCTACGACAGCAAGGCCGATGCTGAGGCCGAGCGAGCGGAACAGGTCGTCTACATACCCCCCAGAACTTATCCCTATCCCGCCAAACCCGAGCGCGCTCGGTATTGAAGACTGAAAGCTGTGGTCCATAGATGATAGGAAGACACCGATACGGGTTATCGGACAAGGCGGATCGGGTCGTTGGACTAGGTGTCCATTTGGTTCGCATATTTAGCGTTCGGCATTGCATCGGTAGGGAACCTGCACACGTGTGCATCTATCTCGTTGGACCGTGTGCTAAGCTCGATTGATGGATGGATAGGAAAGGCGTTTTGATACCCATCCCATATTCTTCGTCACCAGTTTACATGCTGGCGCCGGTCTATATTCTCCGCCGCCCGACGGGGAGCTGTACTATTTACCGTAAGTCATGCTGTCTTACCCCTTTTTATGCATGTTCACTTTTGAGGAGGACGATACAATTTCATGAGTGAGCAACGGGAAAGAGGCAGATGGAAAAGGGGGGGCGGGGGGAGAGGGCGACGAGAATGAAAACAATTCTATATCCAAATGACACTCTGTAATATGTGCATGTGACGTCTAAACAAGATCAATAATCATCAAGGTCTTCTTTTTGGGGGGGGCGTGATGATGTGAAAGTAAGGCTTATAAGCATACTATCGATACCTAAGGAGATATCGAGATGGAAAAGACAAAGCGGATCTCGTCTGCCCCACCAAACACGCACTGGCCCTGATTGCACGTGTCGAGCTTCACGGCCTCCCGCACAAGCTGCACAAACTGCAATGCGCTGTAAGACATGACGCGATTGACCGAGGCATGCCAATGATAGATATCACAGATAGTTCACCGGTGAAGGCGTCTTCATCATGGAGGCCGATTGGGACGAGGTAAGCCTCTCGCGACACTGCGGCTCTGCGCCTCCCACCTCTGCGGATTCGACCGGCACTGCGCCGTAGAACGAGAAGCGAAAGAAGCAGAAAAAGAAAAAGAAGGAGAAAAAGAAAAGAAGAGAAAAGGGAAAGACGAATACTGGGGCTGACCTCCGTGAAGCTTGCGATCGTCCAACTGCCGCCGCCTGGCTTGCATCACCCTGCCACGCCGGTAGCCTCCTTTGCATTCGACACATCCCAGGAGCTGCTGTGGACGGGCAACGACTATGTGGGTGCTGCTCGCCCTCATACTTCATTTGGCGAACAGCCGTCGACATTCACTTGACCAGTGAGTGTGGACGGCTGCGTGACTGTAGAGACTGTAGACATATGGGCTGAACGCTTGCAGGGCAGAGTCACATCCTTCTACGGCCCCTCACTCGAGCGCTACACGTCGTATTGCGGCCATGCGGCAGCCGACGGTCCGGTCAAGCAGCTGCTGTTCACCGACAAAGGCATCCTCTCTGTCTCGAAGCAGAGCGTCCACTATTCGCTGCGCCGGGGCCTCACACAATGGCACTTGACGTACGAGGAAGACAGTCGATGTGCAGGATGAAGACGTGCTGATTGATGCTAGGAGCCCCGATTTCAAGGAGCTGCGCTGCATGAACTTCACGTCCAAAGGCACGCGGGAGATACTACTCGCAGGATGCCAGGACAGGATGTTCAAGGTCGATGTGGAAAAGGGCGTCATCACAGACAGCGTGAGCCTGAGCCTCTCCACGGTTACGCAGGATAATAAGATGTGCTGACCCCGACAGCTCGCCGCCGAGGCCCAGTATACCATCATGAAGCGGGCAGGGCAGTACATTTGCGCGGCGACCAAGAACGGCGGCATCCACATCCTCGACTCGGGCACCTTGTCCGTCATCAAGACGTTCGAGGGTCACACAGGCAGTATCAGCGACATGGATGCAAAAGGCGACTTCCTCGCCACTTGCGGTTGGTCTCCTAGACAGCAGTTTGGCTTCATGCTGGATCCCTTCACGAACGTCTTTTCGTTGAAGACGCTGAAGCAGCTCCCGCCCATTCCTTTCCACACTGGCGCTGCCTTTGTCCGTATGCACCCGCGCATGTCCACCACAGCCATGATTGCTTCACAGAATGGCCAGATGCAGGTCATTGATCTTATGAACCCAGACTCGGCCAATCTGCGTCAGATAAGTCTCTACGACGCCTACCTGACGGGCTTTGAAATGGCCCCGTCGGGCGAAGCTGTTGCCTTGGCCGACTCAAACTGCCATATCCACCTCTGGGGATCGCCTTCCAAGATACACTTCCCCGAGTATAGCAACCCGACTGAGTTTGCAGACCCCTCTATACCGCCTCCGACTATGGATTGGTCATTGGATACGTAAGTTTGCAAGCAAGCCACGCAATCCTCAAGCTGTGCTGACGGAAACAGTCCATTGAACACCGTGGGTATGCCCTTCTACAAGGAGCAGCTCCTATCTGGATGGCCCAGTCACGTGGTCTACGAGGTCGGCGCGCCTCCCCCTAAAATCGACAACGCAATCTTGAACAACATGACCCGGACAGAGGTCGGCTTTTTTGCAAAGAACCCTCGCACGAAGCGGCGCTATCAGGTGGAAGACAAGCGCCAGACCGATCGAGCGAGCGACTCGCTGACAGCCCCCAAGTTCCTGAGTGAGAAGGCGCGTGCTGCACAGTCTTTCAGCGAGGCGGATGCAGCGACGGTCGAGACAATGGAGGCGCTCACCGATATACATTTAGATGACGTGACTAGAAAAGATGTCCCGGCCATGTATGGCAACGTCGAGATCAAGTACAGCAAATTTGGTGTGCATGACTTTGATTTTGCGTGAGTGCTCCTTTCGTCCAGTAGGCGGGGACTGACGACTGCAAGGTACTACAATTCTACCCAGTACTCTGGGTTGGAAACTCACATCACCAACTCGTACGCCAATCCGATGCTACAACTGCTCCGATTTACCCCCATGATTCGGAATCTCGCGTTACGCCATACAGCTTCGCCTTGTCTGTTCGAATCCTGCCTTCTCTGCGAGCTCGGTTTCCTAATCGACATGCTCGAGAAAGCATCTGGGCTCAACTGCCAGGCGACAAACTTCCTAAAGACTTTCAGCGGTCTGTCCAATGCAGTGTCGCTCAATCTACTAGAGGAATTTGCGCCGAATGTAGCCTTGACTACCATGATTCAAGCTTTTTGTCGCTTCCTGCTCGACAAGATATCCGAAGAGTTTCGGCAGATGCTCCCAGCTCACACTGGTCCTTCCTTGATGGATCAGGTACTGGAAACGCAAGCACGAGCTAGCATGAGATGTGCGCAATGCCACAACGAGACTATCAGAGGGGGTCGCACATTTGTAAACGAGCTGGTGTATCCTGCCAAACACGCAATGAAGAGTGCACGGGGACCTCGCCCAACGTTTTCTCAAATCCTGAAAGCTAGTGTGGAGCGACAGGATCAAACCAGAGGCTGGTGCAACAAGTGCAATCGCTACCAGCAGATGGTGCAAAGGAAAACGATTCAGTCCATCCCGGGCGTGCTTGTTCTCAACGCGGCAATCCAAAGCCACGAAGCCAAGCTGCTCTGGTCGATACCAAACTGGCTACCACAGGAGATTGGGATCATAGTAGATCAAGGCCAGTTTTATTGTTTCGAAGGACAGGATCTCAAGCTGCACTTGCAGCGTGGCGTTTTCGACATTGTAGTGTACGAGCTTGTCGGGATTGTCGCCGACATTAACAGCGGCGAGCACCAGAAACCCCACCTGGTCGCCACCATCAACACAACGCCATCCTCCCGCGACCCGGCTGCAGAGGATAAATGGCATCTATTCAACGACTTTCTCGTCCGACCCATACCCAAGGAAGAAGCGCTTCGCTTTGAGCCGAGCTGGAAGCTTCCTTCGGTACTCACTTTCCAGTCCAAGGCTGCTAGGAACAAGATCGACGACTCATGGAAAGAGAACCTCGACACCTCGATCCTATATCGCTGGTGGTCATCCAACCCAGCTCCACCAGAAAGCAGGTTTAAGCTACTCGACGCTACCACCGAAGTTCCGCGGCCCGGCTACCCCGTCGCCATTGACGCTGAATTCATCCGACTCCAAGCCGAAGAAATCGAGATCAAAGCAGATGGCACGCGCGAAACCATCCGGCCCGATCGTAAAGGTCTTGCTCGTGTTTCTGTCTGCCGCGGGGAAGGCGAACAAGCCGGTCTCCCTTTTATTGACGACTACATTACTGTCACTGAACATGTGGTCGACTACCTTACCGCCTGGTCCGGCATCTCCCCCGGCGACCTCAACCGCGACACATCCCCTCACGCCCTTGCCTCCCTCAAACACGCGTACAAGAAACTCTGGCTCCTCCTCAACCTCGGCTGCGTCTTTGTCGGACACTCCCTCGCCAACGACTTTCGCACCATCAACATGCACGTGCCCAAACGGCAGGTGGTAGATACGGTCGACCTCTTCTTCAAGCCGTCGCTGCATCGCAAGCTCAACCTCAAGTTTTTGGCGTGGTGTGTGCTCAAGGAGAAGATTCAAGAGGATACGCATGACAGTATCGAGGATGCGACGACTGCGTTGAAGCTGTGGAGAAAGTATCAGGAATTCTGCGATGCGGGGGTGTTGGGACAGATGCTGGATGATGTTTATGCTACGGGGAGTTTGGTCAAGTTTCGGGCGCCGGGGAGTAGTAATGAGAAGAAGGTTGGGGTCGGAAGGGATGGGTCGGAGTCGGGGAGGGAGGCGGGTGGTGGGGTGGTATCTGGTACGGGGACGACGGCGACGGCGACTGCGACTGCGACAGCGACGACGCCGAAGAAGGCGGTGGGGTTTGGGAGGGTGGGATTTAGGAGTCCGTTGAAGTGAGTCAAGAATCCGTTGAAGTGAGGTGTGTGTATAGGGCGTATATTGATTTAGTTAGGTAGGGGGGTTAATCAAGATGGGTTTTATAAAAGACTTTGACCAAAAATTCTAGTTTCTTTTCTGTTTCTTCCTCTTCTCTTTTTCCCTTGTTTCCAACATTTTCCATCAAGTCTTTTTACAAGGTGGCTATAATACAAATATTCGACTCAAGTGACATGCACCCCTCCTTGGTCTGGCTACCTAACCCTTCAAAGCTTCGATGTCATCCACCTATACTCGTCAGTTTACTTTTATCCCACGCTTTCGATATCCCATCAACTCACCTCCTTCACCGCTTCTGCGGTCAAAATGTAAGGGTTCTCGTCATCAATGCACACGCTATCCTCGATGCGCATTCCAATGCCTCTTGCCCAAGCCGGCCATCGCTCGTCATCAGGAACGTAGATTCCCGGCTCAACGGTGACACACATGCCCTTTTCAAAGGCCCTATTGCGCGGCAGTCCGGGGCAATCGTGCACATCGAGACCAACGTAATGGCCAACGTGGTGGGGAAAGAGGGTTTCAATCGCGTTGGGGATCGACATGTCGAAACCCAGGTCTTTGAGACCGTCGGACAATGTCCGCGATGCGATCTTGTGCAGCTGGTCGAGCGAGAGTCTGGAGGATTGATGGCAGAGAGACACACAGCTCCGTTGCACGTTGAGGAGGGTGTTGTAGAGATCCTTTTGGGCTTGGTCAAAGGTGCCATTGACCGGCCAGGTCCGCGATATGTCGGTGATGTAGCCGCCATACTCGGCGCCGGCGTCCACCAGAACAAGCTCGTTGGGGTTGAGCTGCATGTCGTTGGTGACGTAGTGGATCGTGTTTGCGTTGATGCCGCCTGCCACGACGGGGACATAGGCAGGGCCATCGCAGCCGTCCTGCTTGAACCGGTAGTCGAGAAAGGAGTCGATGTCTTTCTCGGCAGTAAAGGTCTGTCGCATGGCGTCGGTGATGGCGCGACCAGAGTGACGGCCTGCGTGGCGCATGTTCTTGATTTCGGCGTCGCTCTTGAGCGCTCTCAGCTCGTTCAGGACGGGCCGCAGTGGCTTGATGTCCGCCTTTGCGTCGCGCAGGACGGTTGCGATGCCGCCGATGCGGGACGGTTCGGCGGCCGACAGATAGCGAGCGAGCAAGTTCCGGGTCATGCGGCTGTTGGGCAGATCCGTGTAGATGTGTTCGGCCCTGTTCAAGACTTGGGGCAGCAGTTTGGGCAGCTCACTGACATCGCCCGGAGTGTCTGCGTTGAAGACATCCTCGGCAGCCTGCACGCCCGAACGCGCGCCCTCCCACAGCTCGGCCTTTTCGTCCTTTGGTCGCACGTAGAGATGGAAGTTGTGTCCGGCGTCGTCGTCGATGTTTTCTACTTGCCCATCAACTCAACCGCCCCGTTCCCGAGTGGTGGCACGGTGATGTGCCTCGTACCTATGATGGCGAGCGCATCCGGCTCATTGAACCCTGGTGGTCGCCTCAGCTTTCCGTCGCAATGGCACTCTATACTTGACATGTCTTGTACCGGTCAAATACATAAAGTCCGAGTCCTGGTGGAACTTGTAGAAGACGGCGCCGGAGCGATACTTCACGTCGGACGCAGCCAGAACGGCCATGGAACCCTTTGGCAGCGATTTGGCGAGTTTGACGCGTCGGTCGTAGTATTCCTGCGCGCTGATGCCGGGCGTGACTGCCTTGTGAGTTAGCTGCACCTGCCCAAGATGATCGCCGGCTTGTTATTCGCACCTTCCCCAGCCTCCAACAGATGCGGGTGCGTCTCGTGCAGCGGCTGCCCGAATTGCATCTCTGCCGCCGACACGGACGAGCTCAACTGTCTCTTCGCGATGCCATTGTAAGCCGCTCTCCACCTCGGACCCGTCGCCGGCCTCAAACGGCGAAAAGTACAAGACATGAATGCTGTTGGATATACTCCGTACAGGCAAGATTGCAATTGAAGGCACGAGACCGTAGCACTGCAGGTCCAATGCCGGCCTGACGAGTAAACGAACTATTGACTGCCACGTGACTGCCTAACTAATAACTAACTAGTACTTATTAGTCAACTGCCGGCTTATCGATAACTGGCACAGGGTGACCTGGTGACGTAAGCCTAACTAGCTACCTTTCATGTTTTCTCCGGAATGCCTTCGGAATTGCTTCTCTCAGATGGGAAGACAGTCTAACAGCAGATGGTGGCTCTTCTTTGTCCTCACACGGGATACAACACATCAGCTAGTTGGTCGACAGGCAGAACCCCACTGCTTGCTAGCTGCCTGACTTCTGCCTGTTGCTTGCAAACGCTTACACGCACCTTTTCTCCCCTACGCTTACATGCACCCTGTCTCTCAAAGAATCACACGCAGAATGACCTCGTCCATCGTACCCCAAGCAGACCTCGAATCTTTCCAAGCTCACTTGCAATCCTCTACTCACATTCTTGCCCTTCTAGGCGCCGGTCTTTCGGCTTCCTCTGGACTGCCCACCTTTCGGGGTGCCGGGGGACTATGGCGAACTCACGATGCCGTGCAACTCGCCACACCAGGCGCCTTTACCAGGGATCCAGGACTGGTGTGGCAGTTCTACAGCTACAGACGGCACATGGCTCTGAAAGCAAAGCCCAACCCAGCCCACTATGCACTGGCAGAGCTCGCCAGGAGAAAAGAGGGCTTCTTGACTCTGAGCCAGAATGTTGATGGTATGTATGCTGTTCATCGCTTTATACACTGCGACCAGAAAGTCTCCCTATACGCATTGCCCCCATCACTGACCGACGGCAGGCCTCTCCCCACGGGCCAAACACCCAGAAGACAAGCTCAAGCTACTCCATGGCTCCCTATTCGATGTCAAATGCTCCGACTTTTTCTGCAGTTACCGCGAATCCAACAACTACACCGACCCGTACGTGTCTTCTGCGCTGCCCAGCTCCGATTCAATACGACGCACTTTACCTCTAACCACCGGTTGACCTTGACTGATGTCCAAGCCTAGAATCGTACCTGCCCTCGCCATCCCCACCGACGAGTCCGACCCAACCACCACAGATGCCCTGCTAGCCCGCGAGCTTGACATCTCGGACGAGTCAGTCGCCCTCCCCGATCTAGACTACAACCATCTTCCCAAATGCCCCTCGTGCAAGCGCGGATTGCTGCGCCCGGGCGTCGTATGGTTTGGCGAGATGTTGCCGGAGAAGGTTCTCCACGACATCGATACCTGGGTATCTGAAAGTAGCAGAATCGACTTGATCATGGTCATTGGTACAAGTGCAAAGGTGTACCCAGCTGCGGGCTACGCTGATTTGGCAAGAGCAAAAGGCGCGCGGGTTGCCATTGTCAATATGGATCAGAATGATTTACCCGCTGGCGGCTTGCAAGAAGGCGATTGGTTTTTTCAGGGGGATGCGGCCCAGATTGTACCGGAGCTTTTGAAGGGTGTAATTGGAGAGGTGGTGGTTGGTGAGGATGCGGCGCGGGAAGCGTCGTGATGGAAAGGGTGGGTTTGAAGAAGTTTTGACCAAATTTGGTTGGGAAGATGTTTTTTATATTATTACTTGGTAGCGCGTAAGCGTGGAACTCGACCACTTGATTCATCTGTTCCAACATAGTATCTGACTCTTGCACACTTGGAACCTTTGAAATCTACCTGGGACGAACTTTGTTTCCTACTCTTATGCTCATACTCATGCTCACCACCGCCTATCCATTATTCAACCTTTACGAACCTCACCTTTAGATCATTCGGCGGTCCAGTACTAAAATGCTCCTTGACATCGTCAAAATACTTCTCCTTATCAAACTCTTCAGGCAAAACCACATCAAACTCATTGACGACCCTTGAAACCACGCTCCTCATTTCCATCATAGCAAGGCCCTTGCCAACGCAGTTATAAGGGCCCGTGGAAAAAGGAACAAAGGCGTTGGGGTTGAGGACCAACTCAGGCCTTGTAGTCCACCTCTCAGGGATGAATTCATCCGCCTGCTCAAAGGAGCGCGGGTCACGGTTTGTGACAAATGGTGGCATAGACATGATTGTGTTGCCGGGGATAAAGTGGCCGTTGATGGAGAAACCTTCTGGAGGAGAGACTCGCTGGCCGCCGACGAGGACAGATGGCCAGACACGCATGGATTCATTGATGATGGCATCGAGGAGCGGTACGGGCCGCTCGCAATTGTACGAGGATTCAGTCGCACGATACTCTTCTCGGATTTTGCGCATGTAATGCGGATATAGCGCGAGGTGCACGAAGATGAAGGTCAGAGCTGTCGAAATAGTCTCGCTGCCTGCGCTGATGATGAGGCGCGAGTCGCCGTAGAGTAGGGCATCGCCTTCGGCCGTCTTTGGTGTGTGGGCAATCAAATGCTGGCTCACATCTGGTTGGGCATCTTTAATCTGCATCACATGTTTATTAGTCGACAATTGGAGAGGGGACCCAGAGGGCAAAGCTGGTGGATAGAAGAAGAGACATACCGCCATACGCTCTTTCATCTGCTGTTGCGACCAATCGGCCCATACTTTGAGTGGTCCACCCAAGTGCGTCAACGGCCCGATTGCGTTTGCAAACCACGGAATGTGATATATATATCCCATGGCATCGAGACCATCCGTCACAGTGTGTAAGATACTCTCAGCGTATTCGTCCGCTTCTCCGCCGACCAGCCCCATCGGCTTGCCAAATGCCAATGCTGCCATGACATCGTAGGCGTAATGTACGCAGTACTTGAGTAGCTGAATTGGCTCTCCATCTGTCTCTCTCAAACGATCAAGCAGCTGCGATGTAAAACCCTCAACGCGAGGTCCGTAGTCTGAAAGTGCTGCTACATGTTAGATGACTACCCGGCAGAGAATAGAAAAACCATACGTACAATCCTTGAAAGCGACATCCCAAACCCTCCTGCGCTGCCTGTGAAATGCTTTGTCGCGAGTCAGATGCAAGCTCGTATCGAGAAGATCATAAAACGGGCCCTTTGACGTTGGCGAGTTGAACCCAAACAGTGGCTGAATGGCAGCAGCATCGAAGATTGCGAGCTCTCTCGGCCCCGTGCGAACATAATCGCCATATTTCCTTTGAAACCCTAGCAGCACTTTATGATAATGCAAGTCCGACTTGACGACCTGCGAGACGGTCCAGAATTTGGAGATTCTGGCGCCAAAGGGCCCCGGAAAGTGTTTGAGCGGGTGGAAAAAGGCTCGGTAGAGGACAATGGTGATGCATAGCGGGAGGAAGAAAGCCGTAGCGACTAAAACTGCGAATTGAAAAGTGGAGTAGTAGACGGTGAGCCAGAATACGGCGGTGGATATGCCTGCGAAGGGAAGCGCCAGATGGTCGACTTCGACGCGCTTGAGCACCGTTTCGTGGAGTAGAAGCGCCGAAACAGGTGCGATGATGAAAAGACCGATTGTAGATGCATCCATGGTTGCAAGTGTGTGTATGAGAATGGAGTCCTTGATTTTGTTCAAAGGTCAACAGCCAGGGGGAATCCCCTTCCTTTGTGATGGATAGCCCATATACTCCGTACCTGGCCATTCTTGTGTGACTTTCTGCTGGACGACTTTGGCCCCCCGAACGTCCCCACGTCCTACCCCCGAATGTAAGTTAGATTTCAGCTTCCGAGTGCATCCTAGCGGCTTACGGGAGCCTAGACAGCAGCATATGCAGGGAACTTCAATCCCGATGGAAAAGTAATACCCGAGTCGTCTATGCTTTAGCTTGTCGTGTAATGATTGCAATCAAAAGTCCGTAACTATCCACCTATCCAAGCAGGGGTGAACCCTTGTACATGGATGTATCTGGTACTAACCCTTTGCTGCACCTAATACATATGTTGCATCTCACTAGATGACCAGTCTTAAACCCTGTGGCGCCACGGAAAGTTGATACCCTTTTCCAAAGAGCCTTTCCAATACTCCGTAAACGTTCGGTTAGTTAGAAGAACCGTTTCAAGGCTCATTTTGATCTGACCACTATCATTCGTTGCACGCCAAGTCCTCTTCTTCCATTGACACAAAGAAGAACCCGCCCACCACTTGTCCATCGTTATTACCTCCACCTCCACTCAAATCTTCTATTCGATACCCAACATGTCTGCCTCTCCCGCGGAGCTCTTCAAAGAGCTATCCCTGCAAAACAAGGTCCTGCTACCCAATGACGAAGAGTACAAGGAGCGTCAGGACAGTTTCTGGTCAGTCTATTGCAAACTCGAACCCGCCTGTATCCTGCGTCCCACATCTGCCACTGAAGTTTCGGCTATTGTCAAAGCCCTTGCTGCCGCTGGTCAAAAGTTTGCTGTGCGTGCAGGAGGCCACACGCAATGGGCCGGCGCCAACAACATTCAAGATGGCGTCACCATTGATCTTCAGTTCCTAAATTGGACCAAGCTGGATGAAGCTACCGGCAACGTCGATCTTGGTCCCGGTGCGCGTTGGGCAGAGGTTTACGATGTTTTGGAGAAGCGTAACCGGATGGTGTCTGGAGGTCGCAATGGCAAGGTCGGTGTAGGTGGTCTTCTTCTAGGCGGTGGAAAGTCGTTTTTCACGGGCCTTCGGGGTCCTGCTTGCAACGATGTTCTGGCATACGAGGTTGTGCTTGCCGATGGCCGCATCATCACGGCCGATGCAAATAACTACCAAGATTTGTTCCACGCGCTCAAGGGTGGATCTGGGAATTTTGGAATCGTTACGAATTTCAAAATGACCACTTTTGCTCATGAGAAGATTTGGGGCGGTCTGAGGATTCTTACCAAAGATCATACTCCGGCTGCGCTGCAGGCGCTGGAGAACTTTACAACTCGTCTTCCAGAGGATGTGGAAAGCAATCTCTTGCTTTTCCTTGCATATATGGGTGAGTGTAATTTCTTCATCGATGTGTGATCTGAACACTAACTTGACCACAGTGAGTAGTATCCGGTTGAAGTTGATGGTAGACCTTATCGTCCATCATCTATGATGCTCGAACGCTTTTCCCGCTAACACATAGCAGCCCGACCAAAAGGACATTATCATCATTGAGGCTCTTATCCAAGTCGACGCCATCGAGAGCCCGCCCGCGTATAAAGAATTGCTAGCAATCCCATCTGTCATGGACATGTGTAAACCCACAACCATCAAACAGCTCGTCGTAGAACACGACCCCGTACCCAACGGCTACTAGTACGTCTCCAATCCACCACCCTAAAGGTATCCATTTGCTAACCCCAACTTAGCAATTGCTTTTACACCTTGACCATCAAGAACGATGTTCGCATTTTCATCAAAGCAGCCGAGCTGCACAACCAGGTCGTCGAAGACCTCAAAGTAATTGTTCCAGACGGCGACTTTTTGACCGAGTGCCTCCTGCAACCTTTCCCAACGTACTATGCACAAAGATCTGCCGAAACCGGCGGCAACATTATGGGCCTGGAAAACCAAAAAGTAGATGCCGTATTGTTCGTCGGCATTCTGCTCATCAAGTCGAAAGAGCAGGAGAAGCTCGCCTATCCGTTGCTGCAAGCCTGGGGCGATGCCGTGAAAGAATATGCTTCGTCGATAGAAAACGGGCTGCTTCCGTGGGTCTATCTAAACTATGCGGACAAGAGTCAAAATCCGCTGGAAAGCTATGGGGCGGAGAATGTGGATAAGATGAAGGCGGTTTCGGCCAAGTATGATCCCGATCAGGTTTTTCAGAAATTGTCTCCTGGGGGGTTCAAGCTTTGTGATATAGAATCTTGATGATAATGCGCGCGTGTTAGAGTTATTTGTGGAAAGGGCGCAATTTAGCATATTATACGCATTATAGACATGAATTCCAAACAGTGGTGTTTCTATCGATACGTTCCATTAGATGCAATAGTCGCGTATAAAACCGTGAAAGTCATTGTAGATGTTGGCAAGATTCAATGGATGCCTCTACAGCACAGGAGTGGATTCGAAATGTACAGTCATTTGCTGATGAATACATGTTTGGCTGGCTGGCTGATGGTAAGTAACAGCCCGTACGCGATCATCAACATAGTGCACATGGAAAATTGATGAATCTTGCATATACTTTCATTCTACCCAATTATGAATACAAGCCCTTGAGGACTGCTGACGCCGCACGCAACCCTGTATGCCATGATGAACTACAAGCATAAAATCGTATCACAGAGGCTCCTTCCCACCTCATTTCCCATTCCCTCCGGTAATCTAAATTAAACTATGTGCGAAGTCGTATGCACTGAGCCGTGGTGAGGCATGCGGTCATCTCCATAATATCGCTGTGCCGCTTCACGGGAGGGTACTCGGTCAGTCAACTCGATGTACACGTCTTTCTTGAGGTGTATATTACCAGGTGCATAGATGAGATCCTTGTGGCTGTCGCTGTCTTTCGAGCGGTGTTTTGGCTCCTTGCTCATATTGCTGCTGATGTTCTTTGAGGCCGTGACTCTGCTCCTTGATCGGTGCGTCACTGCTACACCGTAGTAGTGTTTCCAGACTTGATGCATGGCGGGCATGCAGGCGAGGATGAGCACTCCCGAGGTTTCCGAGAGGGCCCAGTACGTAAGTGGCACGAGATCCCCTGTTTTCAAAGGTCAGAAATCTTTACATCAATCACGAGCCTGTGGCGAGCAGGTTTCGACTTACAAGTAATGTCTTTGCTGTTAAGGTCCGATGCAACTACGCGCCCAATACTGCATACACCTGCGAGCAGACCGCAGCTGAGCAGCAAGTAAATGGCCAAGCGAACCTTTCTCTGGATCTGAACTTGAGAGAGGAGGAGAAGCGGAAAGAGGGCGAAGACAAAGTCCACGACTACGTTGAGACTGTCGACGTGTATTAGCATTTGGTTTACTGTTCTAACGCAAACTCGTCAAGATGCGCTTACCATCCGAGAGCCCTATCCGCAATGGTGAATCGATCCGTGGGAATGCAGAATCCAGGAACAGTTGGGTCCCACGTTTTTTCTATCGGTACGCAGTGGAGTCCAGTGAGAATGATGAGGGCAACTGCCTGGACGACATTGAGAATGAGGCCGAAATACACGATCCACGCATGGGTTGCGACCCGCGCAACCAGCCGGAGGAGGAAAAGACCAATGGACATTCGTGCAAACGCAAGAGTGAAGAATCCCGCGATGGTCACCAGCGTGTTCAACTTGAGTAATAAGATGAGGTCGTTTGGCGCAACGTAGAAAATGTGGCGGCCATAACCGTGTCGGAGTAAGGTAGCTGTGCCGACGTATAAAACAATTGAGCATACCTGGATCAGTAAGTAAGTGTGTGCTTAGAAGAACGACATGGAATGGAACAATGTGAGTCGTACAAATGCCATGGCGATGAAGAGGTCATCCCATCCACCACCTTGTTTGAGCGAAAGGCGCGCTGTAAGTCGGATCGCAACGACGATAGTGGCAAGTGCACATCCTACCCACATGTATATCTCTAGCGCTGGGAGTGCGCGATTGACATTCGGAGGCAAAGGGTCGGGAAGTTGAGCAGACATCTTGGGCTACAGTGTGTCTTGCTTTGGAAAATCGGAGTATAGGAATGAGCGTGCCAAACGGTCCCTATGTGGTATATGTACGCAAGGTAATCTAGATCTGGGGCACCCGAGCGAAGGCCAACAGTTGCATGCCGATATGACCCCCCCGTCTGTATTGTAACAGTACAGCCCCCCCTCCCCCTCCACCACCCCATGTAGCGTAAGACGACTACGGGGTTTCTAACAGTGCGAACGCCGACGTAAGCATGGGTACTCTTACGGAGTACTATAGTATAATATCCCCGTTCGAAGGACTAGCGCGTATGTATGTACGGGTGCCACGTGATGCGGTCGGAAACATGAGGCCACGACCGGGGCGCAGTATGTAGGGGGTCGATACCTCTACCGTGGTACACGGAAGAAAGGACTGGGGACTCGGAGAGAATTTCTTCTAGGCATGCATATGCAACGATCGTATTACATGCAACACCATTTTCCAAATCAGGTGAGATATCAATCAAGGGTGTGATCCCGCAGCCTCAAACTTGACTACTCGTCAATGTATACACATCATCCATCATGTCACCACAACGTTTTGGCGCTCGCCCACAACGCCATCCGCAAACCCTGCCGGGAATGAAGACGGGCTTTAAGTCGTGAGCTAAAAGTTACTATACATGCTATCCATGAAATCTCTTGTCGGGCCCCCAAGAATCATGGAGATTAATTGATAAATATGGCAAACGATCCACTCTATGTGCAGTTCTGCGAAGACCGAGGCCATGCAACGCAATCATTCATGTGGGCACTGCAGGACAGATACAGTCAGCTCTGGGTTATACCCTTGTTGAACCACAGCAGCCTCGATGACCTACATGGGTATGTATGTACATAGTAGGGCGCCTGTTAAGCTTTGGCTCATGTACATGCCCCCACTGGTAGAATTACATTTCATATTTGATTTGCAATTGAGTATACACGCTAATCCACTTGAAGATTTGTGCGTCTTTATCGGCATCTATCCATTTCTCTGTATCTCGTTCATCGGATGATAATTATCTGACATCTGTGCATGTTCGTCTTGGGGTCACCTAGTTACCGACCTTTGCTACATCGGTCGCGGATTGTACGTAGCAAACGTTCTATGGGCTCCATGGGGCTCAGTACGAAGTACAGTTCCCCCCACCCCCAACAGCTGATGTGCGTAGCGCGGGTCACAGGCGCCTATAGTACGAAATACTGTTAATGCGAAGCCGTGCTAACCTATCACGTTACGCGACGCGACACTGAGCCGGTGGGGAACTGCACTACTGTCAAGCCCAGAAATGATCATCATGTCTACTAAAATCCCTATAAATAGTTTGCAATTGTACAGCCCAGAGGTGTGGAGTATCCAGGCTCTGAATGTTTAGGCATCAACTGCAGCATTCCTTGTAGCCTCGCCCACAGAGTAAATCTTCATATATACAGATTCTAGTTCACTTCCTTGAACCTTGAGATGGTTGAAAATTGGTCCTCTTAGCCCAGGCACCTAGGCACCCAGGATCTTCGGACTCCGAAGCTAGCGTGCTGTCAGACTGATCGTGCTAGTTATGTGGCATCGAGTCAGTGTTAACATCGCGACTTTCATCTCGTGTCTCTCAGCTTCAAGTACGTGGACAATAATAAAGGGAATGACGGCCCTTTGCAGTGAATCTTATACCAATAATAACATTGCCTGCCACTCGCTTTGGCTATTAATTACAAGCGCACACATTCGTTCACTGCAGTGCAGAACATGATGTATCGGCACGTGTCATTTCGTGGTTTCGGAACCCTAACGTTAGTCATTGCACTGTCTCTACTTGATTTTGCGACAATAGCGGTCTCGACTTTGACTGAACAAAGTGGAAAATCACCAAACTCAGCGACTTGCCGTTACATACCCGGCGACGATGAGTGGCCTGGTGAAGAAGACTGGAGGAAGCTGAACGTGACCCTGAAGGGCAGGTTGATTCGCGCATCTCCCTTAGCTCAATCTTGCTATGAGCCGAACTTCGACCTAGCACGATGCACTGCAATACGGAATCAGTGGGTTAGCGGGCTTCCATAGTATGTTCCCATCCGCAAATATCTCGTGGCATACAACTGATTGCGTCTGCAGCTTGAATGACCCAGTAAACGTCATGACACCCGACTGGCAGAACAACTCATGCAGTCCTTTCCCCCCCTTTGCGAATGACAGAGGCTCGGGGTCCTGTTCACTGGGAAATTTGGCACATTACGCAATTAATATTGATGACGCGAGTAGCGCTATCACGGGTATGCAATTCGCGCGAGAAAGGAATATCCGACTCTCGATCAAGAACACTGGTCACGACTATCTCGGACGTTCGGCTGGAAAGGGTTCACTTGCCCTCTGGATGCATAATCTCAAGGACATCGAATTCTTGGACTACGAGAGCCACGCTTACACGGGTCCTGTCATACGCATTGGCGCCGGAGTTGAAGGTGGCGAGATGACTGAAGCCGCTAGTAAACATGGTCTCCGCATAGTAAGTGGTTCGTGCCCCACGGTTGGGATATCGGGTGGTTGGCTACAGGGAGGTGGTCATGGGCCTCTCACCGCTGCCCACGGCTTGGGCGCGGACAATGTGCTCGAATTCGAAGTCGTTACGACTGACGGTGAACACCTAACGGCAACGCCCTCCAATGCCCACGCTGACTTGTACTGGGCCCTCAGCGGCGGCGGCGGCGGAAATTATGCTGTTGTGCTCTCCACTACACTCAAAGCTCACGCTGATGGTCCTGTCGCCGGAGCAAGGTTCATGTTTGCCAATACCAACCCCGATGCCTTTTGGACTGCTGTGAAGGCCTGGTTACAACATCTTCTCGTGCTAAACAATATTCCTGGACTGAAGACTATTGGCACCTTGGTCCCCGGGATCTTCGCAATGGAGTTCGCCACCTGGCCTGGCGCAACGGCTGAAGAACTAGCTGCAGTATTGAAACCCTACCTTGATACTCTAGCGACGCTCGACCTCCCGCTCCTCACCGAATCCACTCTCGTCCACCCATCCTATCTCACACACTTTGAGAACTTCACTGCCAGTACAGTGTACAATGTTAATGTAACGGTGGCCGGTCGGCTGATCCCGCGCTCCCTTGTAGAGAACGATGATTCATTGTCGACGCTCGTCGCCACGATGAGGGAGATCATGGACAGCAACCCAGCCATCTTCAATATCATCGCCAGTAATGTGTCGCACAGCCCTAGCAGCGACAACTCCATCTTACCAGCCTGGCGTAATTCCCTCTTTCATTTAAATTTTGGACTCTCGCTCACCGAAGACGCAAGCTGGGACGAGATTCGCACAAGCCGCGACCTTGCTTTCCAGTGGCAGGACAAGTTTCGGCTTCATACGCCTGGGGGCGGTTCGTACATCAATGAGGCTGCCGTGATCAATCCAATGTGGAAGGAGGACTATTTTGGGGAAAACTACAGGCGGCTAAGAGACATCAAGGCCAAGTATGATCGTAGTTCGCTGCTTTGGGCGAACGTCGCTGTTGGGAGTGATGAGTGGACCGTAGCGGCGGATGGCCGATTGTGTCGCGCCGGACAGTCGACAATCATCAACGATAAAGTTTATGTGGGGGAGCAGCAAAGGTTTAGTTTTGATAGTTAATGCGTGTGACATTGTCTCGCCCTTGTAAGTATGCCACCTACCATGTCAGGAATAATAGGACACAGATTTAAGATTAATTGTTACGAAGAAGAGTCTATTCTTAGTCTTGGAAGAGCGAAAAAGAAGTGTTTACTACTGGCCATTCCAAAGCTCATAAAACAGCCGAGTTTTTATGAATGATTAACCTCGCTCGTCATCCATTGCATATCTATTTTCTAGTCTCCAGTCTCACCGCCCTGGGTGTTTCCATCCATCAGTTTCGAATCTTCACTCGCAACCCCAGACTTCCCTTTGTCGGTACGGGAATAATGTAGTCGCCGTCT
This sequence comes from Helminthosporium solani, assembly GCA_022560085.1. Taxonomy (NCBI): domain Eukaryota; kingdom Fungi; phylum Ascomycota; class Dothideomycetes; order Pleosporales; family Massarinaceae; genus Helminthosporium; species Helminthosporium solani. The sequence continues at coordinate 23,692 of JAFISD010000207.1, read as the reverse complement.
GCATCAATATCCCTTGCGCGTTCGGTATCGTAGAGCTCAAGTGTGGGCCCAGCCTGGCCTCTGTAGACTTCGTACTTTAGAAAAATTGTAGCAAGCGTCATGGCCATTTCGCGGCGCGCCAGCGTCATCCTACCCCCGAGAAGAACAGCCGTCAGCACAATGTGATCAATGAAGAATTGGAAATTGTGATGTAATTAACGTACCCGATACAATTCCTGGCTCCTCGAGAAAACCCAGTAAAGTAATGTTTCAACTCCGGTTCGTCAATCCACCGCTGCGGTCGGAATTCATATGCATCCTCACCAAAAGCGGCGGGGTTCAAATGTGTATCGAGTGGAGACATGCTCGTCACAGTACCAGGTGGGACAACATATGTCTTATGTGTCTGCGGGTCCTCGTACACGATAGGTACTTCGGGTGAAATACGGACCTGTCTAGCCATGACACCAGGGTGAAGCCTGACTGCCTCCTGGATGATAGCGGTGAGATAGGGCATATTGTCCACGTGAGCAACATGAAGATCGCTTCCATCAGGAATGGTTTTCTTAAGCTCGTCCTTCAGCTTAAGTACTTCTTCGGGGTTGGCCAGGAGATGGTAGAGGCAACACATGAGCGAGTGCGCTAGAAAGTACAAGGTCAATGCCACCCAGTGTTTGCAATGTAAATGTCAGAAGACTTACCAGTCGTACCCTCACCAGCAAACACGACTAGCTGAGCTTCGCTTGCTAACCTGATGTCGGTCTTCTCCTCCGGTGGTAGGGAGCTGTTAAGGATGCCTTCAAATATGGTCGTTTTGACGCGTTCTGGATCGGGGGAAGCCCGGATCTCGCGGACTCTGTCGAGCCACCACTATTTCAGATTATTATCGATGCTCTCTCCACCACCGTCAATGGAAGTAACATACGTCTTGTCGATCGCGTAGAGGACTGATAAAAGGGGCCAACACTCGTATCCACTTTGAAGGCATATTCTGCACATGATGGACTACACCGGGCATTTGGCCGAAGATGTGGGTAAGGTAGAAGAACCAGTCCGTCGCATCAAAGAAAGGGCGCCCATAGTCAGGCTCGTCCATAGAATGAAGGCATTCCCCAAATGCATACGTGGTGATGATGTCGCTTGCGCATGCTTTGAAGACACGATGCATTTCGACAACTTCACCTACCTTCCCAGATTGCTCCATACGATTCATCATCTTGCCCAGATACGTCTTCATGATAGGCTCAAGGCGACGAACGCTGGCGATGGAAAAGTAGCCGTTAATCGCATTGCGACGACGGCGATGCAGGTTGTGATCTGTTGTAGACACAACAGAAAAGGGAGCTGGATGGATTAGCAGCCTTCTTAAATCGTTCATACACCCATAGAGTTCTACTTACTTCCCGTTCTTTCTGCAAACCAGAGCGGCTTATCTGTCTTTCTCGATGGTCCGGGATATACACCATCAATAAATTTGGGGTCATTCCAGTGCACTTCGTGGGGGGTGATGCGGACAATTGGGCCTTGGATCGAGGGTTTAGCGCAGTAGATAACCAAAGATGCAGGGCACAAACCATATTCTTTGTGCAGCTCAGCGACGCGCTTGAAGTACTGGCCTCCTAGCCAGACTTCATAGAAAGCCTCGTAGTAATACGTGATTCCTAAACACGATAAGAAACTTGTGCCTAGAGTTCAGGCAAAGGGTTGCACCCACCCGCCAATCGAGGCCCCGGGATTTTAGCAAGTGGTGACAGAAACGCTGTATTCAACCTTAATACCCATTGCTTCGGAAAAGATGCAGCTGGTAATTCTTACATCGGTAGAAAGCGAGACTAAAGCCATACGCAAAAATCGCCGTGGCAAGAATCCAGAGAAGATCGGAGGCCCATTTCCTGTTCTCGTTTTGTGTAGATTGTGTGATGCTGCTACGCGAATACGAACTCATAGTGGTAAGGGCCAATGAACTCGTCCTAGGTCTATGATATCAACGTAGAAAAGATGCGTAACTATCTGTATAGGTATATAGTACACATAGAGGCAATCAAAATGAACATATCAGAACTCAAACGTTAAAGCGAGCGTGAACTGTCTAGGGATTTTGCCTTACCATAAGCTATGACAAACGCGTGGATTGTGGCTATTGCTAGCAAGCATGGATTGATTCTACCTAAGATTACGGTGCCGAGGGAATACCGGCATCCAGCTGCGACTTTCTTACAATAGGCGGCTGATATCGTACCTCCCTGACCGCTAGGATGTACCCGTATTCTCGGAGTCCGAACAACTGTTGGTGCGGATTGCGGCATCGAGCATTTACTAGTGGGATCTCCTTGAGGTTGTGCCCACTCAAAAGAAATGCGACGATCGCATGTCTTGTATGTATCATTGCCCTGCCTCATACGATACTTCGCCCAATCACCCTAGTCTTCCTGTATTTGTCTTTTCTCTGACTCATCATGAGTGCATTTTGGTCACAGTTGCTTCCTCCTCGTCCGGCCTTCACCGAAGAAAACATACCATCACTTGATGGCAAGGTCGTTATAGTCACTGGCGGCAATGCAGGCGTTGGGCTTGCGCTCGTTAAGATGCTGTACGCTAAAGGCGGCTGTACCATATACATTGCCAGCCGCTCCCAGGATAAAATATCAGCGGCAATTAAAGACATTAAATCCACCGTGTCTACCACTGAAGCCTCGCCCGCGACACTAAAAAGCCTTGTTGTCGACTTTAACGATCTCACCACTGTCGCCAAAGCGACCTCGAAATTTCTTGCACAAGAATCACGCCTAGACGTACTATGGAACAACGCCGGAATCGCCCAAGCACCTCCCGGAACCACCACAGTCCAAGGCTATGAAGTCCACATGGGTGTCAACTCCCTTGGGCCTCACCTCTTTACCCAGCTTCTGCTCCCCATGTTGCTGAAGACCACCAGTACGGCTGCACCTAACAGCGTGCGCGTCATCTTCACGGCGTCCCAGATTGTGGATACAACAGGCCCCCCAGGCGGTGTTTCGCTCGCTGAACAAGAACCCGGCCATCATTCTCAAGATAAAAATCATAATTACAGCGCCTCGAAAGTGGGAAACTGGTTTCTGGCTTCAGAGCTTGACAGGCGCACCCGCAAAGACGGGCTTGTCAGCATAGTGCAAAACCCTGGAAATCTCAACACCAAGATGTGGGGCCCAACGTCAGCCATCGCGAAGTTCTTGATTTCACCCTTCCTCTATGATGCTCGGATGGGTGCGTACACCGAACTGTGGGCCGGGCTGAGTAAGGATGTGACAACTGAAGACGGCGGTAAGTTCGGCATCCCCTGGGGAGGTAGGTGGCACCCGAGCCCCCGCAAAGACATACTCGAAAGTCTCAAGGCCAAGGAGGAGGGTGGAACAGGCCTGGCGGCAGAGTTCTGGGAGTGGTGTGAGACGCAAACAAAGCCATTCGCCCCATGAATGAATCGGACATCGGGACAGATCAGGATGTCTGAGATGTGTCGAGATCGCTTGAAATGGGCATTTTGTTTCTGTTTCACTTTTTCGAATCAATTTAATTGCATATATTAGATGATCCTATTTAAAGAATCGTTCTAGGCTTAGTGTGACATGGTTCAATGGCCTATCAGACCATACAAATCACAATTAGATTCATTTGAACAGTCCTAGCATTCTTTTAAAAGACACTAAGGTATGTCAAGACGCTGTTCAAATGCACTAAGAACTTACCCGACTTGGACTGTGTTGTTTGATAGGCCACTAAAGATCAACTCTATTGTACAAAGCATAGGCAAACCATGACTCTCTTAGCTCAGCTTACTATGATACAAGGGATAACTTATCGGTCATGGCTAAAGCTGGCAGTTCTGGGCGCTAAGGCGGGACGTTTTGTGGTGCTCTAACTTTATAATCAAATATCAACCAATGGATAATCAGCATGCTTACATAGATACAGTCTCCCTAGTTAACGCGATTCATTACTGTCTCTATGTCAAGACTGTCCACGGGCTTAGGCCGTAGCTCACCCTTGACTATCCCTTGCAGCACAGTAAGAGCCACGTCAGGCCCGAAAGGCTAGAGTCCTCGCTTGTCACGGTAAAACAGCGAAAACTGGTTGACGGTAATTGAGTTGAGCAGCGGTCATCTACATGTATTTATCTCTCGTCTGTAATATAAATGTCCAGAATTTGATTCTCATGTTTCGAAAAAGGCAAAAGTTAAATTACAGTGTAAGATAAAGTTCGCGATGCGTAATCTTCCGATACGCGCTTTGATGTCACTACCGCTGAAGTGGGACGTTTGTGACCCGTGTTGCATGTATATAACTGTCCAAAATCCTCACTGACCATGCTGGACATCAAAAACAGCTGCAAATTTGAGTGTTCGCCATGGACTATCACCCAAGCTACAGATCGGTCGAGTGTAAAACCATCGATGGCACCACTATTTCAGCATGGTTTTACGAGGTTGAAGGCCCAGCACCGGCCATTATCATGTCACATGGCGTAGGTAGAATTGCGTTCACATCTTCATGTCATCAAATTAATGCAGCAGCTCACGTCTGAATTCAGTTCAATTGTATAAAAGCAATGACACTCCCAGAAGTTGCTGAAGCCTTCCATTCCCGAGGGTTTAATGTATTGCTTTACGACGCAAGGAGCGTGGGCGAAAGCGGCGGCGAGCTAAGAAACATGCTCGATCCTCTTCAGATGGCAGAAGACTTGTCCGGTGAGTGCCTACCGACCCAAAGGTATAGTTGAACCATCTCACACACAATCAGACATATACACATATGTGGCAAGCCTGTCGAGCGTGGATGCGCGCAAGATAGTTCTGTGGGGTATGTCGTTTGGAGCCGTTGTGAGTGCATGCTCCGCTGCCGTTGACCGGCGGCCTAAGGCCATCGTCATGGTCTGTCCGCTTTTCACCTACGTACAACCGGAGAAGGCCGACAAAGCATACGCTATGCTCATCAAGGATCGCGTTTCCCAAACCCGGGGGAACGAGCCCTATTCCCTGGCACCCTTTACTCCAAGGGGGGACAATCCCATTGGAATGGGTGGTGCGGGAGGACCAGGGGGGATGGAGGCATACAGACTTATGAAGGCAGCCACCGAGTTGGGAAATTCGCATTTCAGGGACCGTATCATGCTGCAGACATACCACAAACTAGCCATGTTCCGGCCCAAGGAGTACATGGATATGATCCGGGCCCCCGTGTTGATGGTGATTCCGGAGCTGGACGATATTTCTCCCCCTGAAGAGCAGAGAGAAGCTTTTGCAAAGATCAAGAGTCCGAAAAGAGAGTATCTGGCCAAAGGAAAGACCCACCTCAACATCGCTTCAGGATCAGGCTCGAAGGAGATGGTAGCTGTGACCGTAGACTTCATCCACGAAGCTCTTGAGGGGACCCTTGAATAAACTATTGATCTGGTGGGAGCTACAAGTAGCTATCTGTTCAATCTCCGTACCATTTGGAGCAGTGGCAAAGTGAGGGGGCCGTCGGTAATACCGACAAAGACTGCGCTTGACGCAATTAGGAATACAGTAGCCTAAGCATGGAGTGTATTGTAAAGATTATCTAGAGTATCCGCTGGAGGGCGTTGATTTCTAGGGTTCCGTCTCCCAAGATCCAAGGAGATAATCTGGCGGTCAACAGTGGGGCCATCAGCTTCAGCCAAGGGCTTGTTCTATTTTGATCCCCATTCGGAAGTTGATTTGATAGTCTATCAGCGGAGAACGGGAATCAATGTCATGAACTGATTGCCGAAGCAACAGGGCACCAGGGCACCTGACGGTTGCAGTGCCACGCTTTTTGTGGCCAGGCCCACGACTCGAGACATTTCAGGGAAGCCAGCTGCAACTGATTGGACGCCTGACAATCTAGCAACGAGATCCGTGAGTAAAAGCGCCTAGTATAGCACTGCCTGCCACGGCTCAAGTGCGCAGCGTCGTGTGGCTCGATCGGGTTGCACCGCTTCACGGTACAAATACACCAACGTATTTTACTGTACGGATACACTGGGCGAGATTGAACCGGGCATTGCAACAGGTAACACATGGCACCCCGATTAGAGATTCGACCAATTGATTTCGAATCCATGACACCCTGAACTAGCCCTGGATCAACCCTAAATCAGCCCTGGATCAACTCTAAGCAATCTCTAGCCCTCTTATTGGGGGGCCGCGTATTACTTGTTGGGGTGCCCGGCACACTCCACCGTACGAAGGTCGTACGCTGGCCGTTATTAAACGTTAATCCACTCAAAAGTTGTACTTGTGCCGGGTGACCCGGACAACGTGTGAACGCTGAACTGTATCGTACTTTACCTGGTCGACACTAACGGGCCAGGCCACCACTCTAGTGTATCCACTACCCCCTTGCCAACACTAACGGGAACCACTAGCATCATGATGAGCAACTCTGTTGCAAGTCTTCTTGGATCTTTGTATCGTGAGAACAGAAGAAACTCAGTCGTTTAGTTAGTCGGAACCGACACATGTGCGCTGTGTATCGTTGCTTATATCCCCATCAGCATAGAAAATACGTCTGAATAGAGATTTGAACCCATATAGCTACCCCTGTTGCTTTCAAGCTTATCCCATCCCTTTTCCCCGGCTCAGGTGCGTAGTGCCCTGCAGTATAACACAAGGGTGGCACAGGTACAGATGCGTACTGTGTACAGTATGTATCTAAAATCCCACCACAAACAGCTCTGGTCCGACGCTACATACTATGTAGATACTTGCGCAGGGGGGAGCCGCACTGTTACGATACGAGGCCTACCGGTGTGAGGCGACCATCTCTGCCGCTTTTACTCCGTACCACCATCTCACTCCTACGTAACGAGAATCTTATCTGCATGGAGAATTACGTCGGCCATGCTAACGGTAGCAACCTAATCAAGGAGACGCCATTCAACGGGGTGGTTAGGGCTGATTTTACTGTCTGTGTATGCCTTGCGAATCGGCAGCTAACATCGCCCGCTATTCACATGTCGTCATGAGATGGTCGTATTCATCCTTCCCCTTTCTTGTTACTTACAATAACGGGAAAAGCGACAAGGCCGCACATAGCATGGGGGCCATAAATGCAAGCGGCTCGGGGATAATCGTACAAACGCCCAAGATGCCTGCCCAGATGTCCCACGCACGCCCCGCCCCAAATTTCTCTTCGGTGACTTGCTGAAAGTGTAGACTAGGGTGTCAAGACTTTTGGAATTCTTATCGCACGGGGCATGTACTGCTCAAAATAATCTAGCAGCGTCTTCCGTAGGGTGCTTGCTACATGCCGACTCCGAGTAAGGATGGGAGGGCGATGATGGGCAGGATCGCAGTACTAGTCCTAGTAAAGATCATGTGATCTCCTCTCTAACGTACATAATCTTACTTCACGAGGCCTAGATTCTCGACTGGAGGCTTTTCTCATCTCACTCTTTACACATCCCATTGTTTGCAATGACTAGAGCTCAGTATCAGCAAGAGCCTGTCGCCATCATAGGATTTGCTTGTCGGCTCCCTGGCGGCAATGATACTCCCCAAAAGCTCTGGGACTTTTTAGAACGAGGCGACATCGCTTCCAACAAGGTCCCGAAGAATCGCTTCAATGTTGACGGCCACTACGATGGGTCGCTGAAGCCCGGAACCATGCGGCCACATGGCGGCATGTTTTTGAAGGATGTTGACCTTGCTGAGTTTGATGCGGCCTTTTTTGAGATCGGGGGAACAGAAGCCATTGCCATGGATCCGAATCAGCGACAAATGCTCGAAGTCGTCTATGAAGGTCTTGAGAATGCCGGAATTCCTCTGGAAAAGATCTCTGGTACTGCTGTCGGTTGTTTTGTCGGTTCCTACTCATCAGGTGCGTATCTTTCTTTCTGGTTTTCGACTCCTCTCCTCTCCTCTCAAATCGCACTGACGGAATGCATAAGATTACGGCGATATGCAAAACAGAGACGCGGAAGATCGGCCAGCGAACATCGCGATCGGTACCGGTCGCAGTATTATGGCTAATCGGCTTAGTTACTTCCTCAACGTCAAGGGTCCCAGTATGACCATTGACACGGCATGTTCAGGAAGTTTGGTTTGTCTCGATTTAGCATGCCGTTCAATACAGGCAGGCGAGATAGATGCTGCTGTCGTTGCAGCGAGTAATATCTATCTGAATCCCGACCATGTCATGGACGTTGGCAGCGTAGGACATGCACAATCACCTACTGCACTTTGTCATACTTTCGATATTGAAGCGGATGGTTACGTCAAGGCTGAGGCCGTCAGTAGCTTTATTGTGAAGAGACTGTCGGATGCCATTCGAGACCGTGACCCCATCAGAGCAATTGTTCGTGGAACAGCATCAAACAGGTTCGTGAAAATTTCCGATTTTACCTTTTGTTCTTAATGTTCATTTTCTCATCCTTTTTACAGTAACGGGAGGACAACTGGAATTGCCAGTCCTAGTTCCGTAGCGCAAGCGGCCGCCATCAAAGCGGCGTATGCTAATGCAGGCATCTCCGACTTCGACAAAACCGCCTATCTCGAATGTCACGGTACCGGCACACAGGCTGGCGATCCCGCAGAAGTAAATGGCGTTGGCTCCGTCTTTGCAAATTCGCGTCCCGAGGATCAGCCGCTCATTATTGGCTCAGTGAGTATGATTTCAAGTTCTGAAAGGTTGAATAGACTTATCTTGAGGTCATTCCCATCTATCAGGAAGTATCGATTTCGACATTTTCGTTTTCTACAGAAGCTAATGAACTCTCGTAGATCAAGAGTAACATTGGACATGCCGAACCAGCGGCCGGGAATTCGGGTCTAATCAAATCTATCTTAGCTATGGAAAGAGGATTGATTCCAGGCAGTCCTACCTTCATAAAACCCAACCCCAAAAGTAAGATATCCCCCATACTCACTATCAACTATACTAACTATCTTCATAGTCGACTTTGTTGGAAACAGGGTCAGAGCGTCACGCACAGCTATCCCCTGGCCTGATGATGGCTTCCCGCTTCGTCGAGCGAGTATCAACTCCTTCGGCATGGGTGGATCGAATGCCCACGCGGTCATTGACCAACCAAGCACAGAGACACGGAACAGCTATGTGTGTTCGTACAAAACGACAGACGACGAAGACTACGATTTCCTCGATGAGGACAGCATTAGGCCATACACATTGGTATTGTCGGCAAATGACGCCGCCTCCCTCCAAGCGAACATCCGAACGTTGACCAAACATCTCATCAATCCGCGCGTGAAGGTTGACCTTGCAGATCTCGCATACACACTTTCAGAGCGCCGCACACGGTTATGGCATCGCGCGTTCCTTACGACCAGTAGCTTAGATATTGATGAGAAGGATTTCGTGAAGGGCAGACATAGTGGGCAACCGCCAAAGATTGCCATGGTCTTCACAGGGCAAGGTGCACAATGGCCGCAAATGGGCAAAGATCTACTCAACACCTTTCCATGGACGCGAAAAATCCTAGAAAAGTTGGATCAGGTTCTACAAGCCAAGAAGAATCCCCCGGAATGGTCCATCGTGGAGGAATTGACAAAGCCTCGCAGTACCGAGCACATGCGCAAGCCTGAACTATCGCAGACTCTGGTTACAGCCCTTCAAATATGTATTGTGGCCGTTCTGGGGTCTTGGGGAATCAAACCCAACAGCGTCGTGGGTCATTCATCGGGTGAGATCGCTGCTGCGTATGCAGCGGGCCTGTTGGACCAGGCCGGAGCTATCACTGCAGCTTTTTACCGTGGTAGAGCCGCCGAAATTCGAAAGAGTGAAGCTGAATCAGATGTTGGTATGATGGCTGTCGGTCTCAGCGCCGACATGGCATCGACCTATTTGGAGAAGCACGAAGGAAGCGCATGGATAGCCTGTTTCAACAGCCCGGACAGCGTCACAATCTCAGGGAAAAACGATGCGCTAAAGACTATCAGCGAAGAAATTAAAGCTGCTGGTCACTTTGCCAGGCTTCTCTTGGTCGACCTTGCCTATCACTCCCCATTTATGAACGTAATTGGGGACGAGTACTTCCAACAACTGGAGTCGGACGAGGCGTTCAAGCCACTACCTGGCTCGAAAGAGGTCACCATGTTCTCGTCAGCTATATCTTCGGAGATTGTAACATCCACCAACAGCACGTACTGGAAAACGAATCTTCTTTCCCCCGTTCAATTCAACCAGGCTCTCCACCAGCTAATAGTCAAGGACTCGCCTACCACGCTGATTGAAATCGGACCTTCTGGAGCTTTGGCAGGCCCTATATCCAAGATTATCCAGGCTCTGCCTTCTGGAGGTAACATCCCATACTGCCCAGCTTGGTCTCGCAATTCGTACGCAGCGAAAACCCTCCTCGACGTTGCTGGCCGTCTTTTTATCACAGGCGCGCCCGTTGATATGTCACTTGTTAACAGTTACGACAAATCTACCATACGAACCGTGGTCGACTTGCCGAACTATTCCTGGAACCACTCCGTCAAGTATTGGCACGAAAACGCAGCAAGTCGAGACTGGCGCTTCAAGAAATTCATCTCTCATGAAATTCTTGGGAGCAAGATTCCGGGTACTCTTTGGTCCCCTGCACCCGTTTGGCGCAAGCATCTTAATCTTTCAGATGTACCATGGCTGCGTGATCACGTAGTGGGACCTGATGTCCTGATGCCGGGTGCCGGCTACGTGACACTCGCGCTTGAAGCCATGTACCAGACATACGCCTCACTGAATCCGCATATCAATGTAGGGTCACCCAACGAACTAGCTTACCGATTTCGAAACGTTCGATTCAATCGCGCAATGGTGGTAGAGGACGACAAGCCAACCACTATCATGCTGACTCTTACGAAGACGTCGGGCAGCAAGGATTGGCATGACTTCTGTATCCAAACAGTTGTAGCCGAAACCGTCTATGAACACTGTGTTGGTCTAGTCCGCGTTCAAGAACCGATCGTTGACGAGACCCTCGGTGAGGCAGATCGCGCACCACTGAGATATCCACAAGCACCGCGATTATGGTACAAAGCGCAGCGTGAGGTTGGCATGGACTTTGGACCGGCATTTCAAAAAATCGAGGCCATTGAGTCGGTCAAGGGGAGCCGTAGTTGCCGGTCCATTCTCTCGCTAGAACCGCCTCCTGCTAAGTGGAACCCAGCATCATACTACCCACTCCATCCTGCCGTACTCGATGCAGTTTTCCAAACGGTTCATCCTGCTAATGTCAGTGGAGATCGCAGCGGATTCAAAGACATCATGATTCCGTCGTTCATTGAAGATCTAGTAGTCAACAAGCTGTCTCGTGATTTGAAGAAAGGTCTTTCCATAGCGGAAGCAATATACAGCGGCCGAGGTCGAGAAGATGTAGCCAAGAGCTGGGGCGCCAACATCGGTGTTCATGATCCAGAAAGCGGCGGATTAGTCGTCCGTGTGAAGGGCCTGAGCTACGTTAGGCTTGATGTAGACGAAGAGCCAGATCCGCACGTGTTCAACACTTCCACATGGAAGCCCGACATTTCCCTTTTAACTTCAGACCAGTTGAAGACCTTCCTACCTGTTGAAATAGGTGAAGGAGCTCAGATCGCTGCCACTATCGACCTCATTGCTCATAAAACTCCGAGACTCAAAGTCCTGGAGATCAATCTCGACGAAAAAGATGCATCAAGTCTATGGTTTCAAGGCAACGAGAGTGCTTCCCGATCTGCTTACTCTCAGTACGATTTCATCTCGACCGGTTCAAAGACACTGGTGACCGCTGAGGAGGCCTACAAATCCAAGAGCAACTCTGCATTCAATCTCATGGCTTCAACCAAGAGTGTTTCGGACACAGTTGGCGCCGAGAAGGTCTACGATTTGATCATCGTGAAAAATTCAGGAGCTTCTGGCACCTGGATCGAAGGACTAGTAGAGGATCTTGGAAAGAAGCTTGAGAGCAACGGTACTCTGCTCTATGTGCGTCAGGAAGACCCATCTCTGCATGTAGAAAGGCTCCTGGACGTACCCAATGGACATGTTCAAAATGGAAGCGTTCACATTGCAGATCACCTTCTAGATGGGGCTATAAAGGTGGAAGATGCAGAAGGTCGGAACGTGGAAAGCGTCGATACGTCGGCCATATCAACACCTCCGGATACCGGGACCCCTGAAGAAGACATATCTATCGAATATCTCTCCAGCTTACTCAAAGGCACTTCTGTCAAAATTGGCAGTCAATCGGCCTGGCTAGTAAACAGAGCGGTTATAGGCGCAGAAGCAACAGATAGCAAGTCCCATCTGGAGATAGCTCACTTCGACGAATCCGCAGCCACATTCACAACCGCTATCATACCCCATCTTGAGACATCGGGCTGGACCGTCCAGACGACACCAGTCGAATTGCTCGATCTCCAAAATTCCACTTCCATCGTCCTGGTATTAGACGAAGTGTTTAACTCGTTTTTGACCTGCATCCCCGAAGCGCAGTGGGACGCCTTGAAGCAGCTTCTCTGCTCTGGAAGACCAGTTCTTTGGGTGACTTCCGGTGCTCATAGCCCGTATGTCACCAAGCCTGACAATTCCATGGTTCAAGGGTTGTTCCGCACAGTCCGCCGTGAGCGTCCTGACTCACAACTATCAATTCTAGACATTGAATCGGAGATCGGACCAGCAGCAGAAACGGCCATTGAAAAAGTACTCCGCAAGCTTCAGAGCGGAATAGGTATCGAAAGGGAGTACTCGGAACGCAATGGCGTTGTGCTCATCGAGAGATTGATGCCAGATGTAGCGATCAACAACTTCAAAGCCGCTGAGAATGGGACGAACTTGGAAATACGAACCCAGAACTTCTTCGATGTCGAAAAGCAGGTTCGGTTACGAGCTGAGAAGGTTGGCATGCTGGAAAGCTTGACATGGTGTGATACTGGTGTCCAAGATGCGCCAGTACCACCGGAGATGGTGGAGATCGTTGTCATGGCTGTGGGTGTCAATTTCAAGGTATGTCCGGGGTTTCAATATTGCATCCTTCTTTCATCTCTCTGCATCGATTGCATTAGAAAGTTAGCACTAACGGAGCTCTCTTGTCTAGGATGTTGCTATAACAATGGGTCTTGTGCCTGACAACGAACACCTGCTTGGCTGCGAATGCGCAGGCTACATCAAACAGGTAGGACCGGGAGTCACGAAACTCAAGGTCGGCGACCGTGTTGTTGCCCAGACGAATGGGACCTACGCGAACCGTCTTCAATGCTTCGCCGACCGTGTACATGTCATTCCGGAATCCTTGAGCTTTGAAGAGGCAGCAACCGTTCCTTTGGTTTACTTGACAGCGATATATGGAATGTATCATCTTGCGAAGCTGAGGGAGGGTCAGGTAAGAGACCAAGGAATGTCAAATCGCACATACTTTTGCTGATACACCTTACAGACTGTCCTCATTCATTCTGCGGCCGGTGGTGTGGGAATCGCTGCGATCCAGCTCGCTCAGCACAAGAAAGCAGAGGTAAGCGCTCGGCTTCGGAGATATTTGCATTTTTACCAGTGTAATAATAGCTTTATGTTCCATACAAAACTAACAGATAATCTTGCAGGTCTTCGTCACTGTTAGCACCGACGAAAAGCGCGAATTTCTTGCCACCAACTTCAACATCCCCTATACTCACATGAGCAACTCTCGCAATGCAAATTTTGCCAAGGAAATCCGACGACAAACCAATGGTCGCGGAATCGACCTCATTCTCAACTCCTTGACCGGCGAGCTTCTCGATGAGTCATGGAGACTCCTCGCTGACGGTGGAGCGATGGTCGAGATCGGGAAAAGAGATATCGTTGACAGAAACCTTTTGTCCATGGAGCCTTTTGATCGCAATTGCTCGTTCATGGCACTGGATCTGTCGTATACGAGAGAGATCACTCATAAACTAATCGGAGATCTTCTGGCTGAAGTTTTCACTCTCTTGGAAGGCGGCCACATCAAACCCATCCATCCCATCAAAAAATTCGGCTTCGACCAGGTAATTCCCGCACTGACGTATATGAAACGTGGGCAGCACATCGGCAAGATAGTCATCTGCAACGACAACCAGAACGATCTTCAGATCCCCGTACGCCCGGCAATTCGTAGCCTACAGCTTCGCCAGGATGTCGCATACCTCATAGTCGGTGGCCTGAAAGGATTATGCGGAAGTGTCGCTGTTCATATGGCGCAGCATGGAGCCCGTCATATTATTGTGATGAGTAGGTCTGGGTTGGGAGACGACGCGTCGGCCAAGGCAATTGAGGATTGCGCCACGTATCAGTGTGACATTTCTGAGGCTAAAGGAGATGTTGGGGACGTCGACTTTGTTCGAAGTGTTTTCCAGGCTTCGAAACTGCAGATTGCTGGTGTGATACAGGGCGCCATGGTTCTAAGGGTAAGTTTTCCCAGTTTCAAAGCTGTTCCTGAACCTTTGAACTAACATGTGTGATGTAGGACAAGCCTTTCGAATTGATGACACACGACGAATACCAGACTGCCATCCACGCAAAGGTTGCAGGTACTTGGAACCTTCATCGAGTAGCGCTAGAAGAGCTGAAAGAACCACTCGACTTCTTCAGTATGCTGTCCAGCATTTCTGGCGTTGTGGGAAACAAAGGACAAGCCAACTATGCCGCAGCTAATACCTTTCTTGACGCTTTTGCTCGCTACCGCCAGTCCCTGGGATTACGCGCCAACGCTGTGGATCTGGGTGCCATTGAGGATGTCGGATATATTGCCGAGAAGGGCGACGCCCTGGAGGCACGCTTTGATAAGCGCCAATGGACACCCATTAATGAAAAGGTGCTACGCAAGATTGTAAGTTACTCGATCTTGCAGCAAGACGGCAACCATCCGATCAACGATAGTAGCAACGCCCAACTGATTACGGGCCTGGCCTACCCGCTCACTGAGGGGTCGGATTTGGCAGGAGATGCTCGATTCGCATATTTGTTCCATGGGAATGGCGCTGTTGGCTCTGGTGATGCCACAGGTGACAGTGACGGCAGCAAAGTCGACCAAGGAATCAAGGAATTCCGTACAACGCTTACATCTGGAGCGGAAGCCGGTCCGCTGTCTTCCTTAGCTCTCCGTCTGCTGCAGGATCAAGTAGCCAAGCTCCTGCAACTAGAGGCTGAGGTAGAGCCGGATAGACCCCTGATGGCGTACGGACTCGATTCTTTATCCGCGGTTGAGCTGCGTAGTTGGGTAAGACAGAAGCTGGGTGCTGAGCTGAGTACGCTTGATATCACGAATGCAAGCTCACTTATTGCATTGAGCGAGAAATTAGTTGGGAGATTACTGCAAGCTAGAGATGCTAAGCAGTCCACGAAGGCGATTTGAGGGAAAGTTTCGGCATTTTAGACATGGGGACGGATATGTTTTATTCGCATTTGACTTATGGAAAGCTGGTGCGCAGGCGTCGAACCATTTTAGCGTAGATTTTTAATGAATATTTTTCCTATCCAAGACTGATCCTAACAATATCTCCAAGAAAAGTGCATGTTGTGGTGTCATGATAAAGAGTGCATCAGGTCGACACTTGGATACTGTAGTTACGGGCGTAGGGTTATCCAAACAGCGTCGCATCATTTCCAAAATTTACGGCGCGCTCCTAATCATCTGTACTGTACATTCATTGAATTTGCCTTTGTCGTCCAAAAATCGAATCTTTTCTGTTTTACCCGCGCGATAGGATGAACTTCATGACGATAACAACCATAAAATGTGTCCAGTCTACTCCCAAAGCGGCCATCTCACCCGTCATCCCAGACGAACACCTGCATGGAAGCGAGAATACTTGCAAAATGAGCTCTACGTTGTCAGAACGACCTAAGGAACCGTGGAATCCGTTACAGAGTCCTGAAAAGGAGCCGTACAAGCTAAACAGGAGCACTGCCCTGTGTCAGCTCTGATGTGTTTAGATGGTTGTGTTCAACTGCTTCGCCTTTAACTCATAGTCATAGCCTCATGATTTAATCCGTACACAGAGTACGAACCCCTCATTGGGGGCCAAAACCACGTCGATTTCTCAGCGATTTCGCTCCCAGCTTTAGGATTATCTTCCACCCAAATTCGCGAATCTAAGAGTTGACACTATGAGCACCAACGAGTTGAGCGATCTTCGCCCCTCATATCCAGATGCGGATTTTTCTTCAAAACGACCCGATGATCCAACAAAATGTGGCACGCTTTCCGAGGGTGAGGCTCGCGCCTTTGGGGAAGGAGACCAACCGGCAATGAATCAACGCGCTGAGGGTATTCGGGGGGAATCAAACCAGGCTGAGGCAAGCTCTGATATTGCAATGAGTATTAAGGAAAAGACGAATGGATCTGTCACGATTCACGAAGATAAGCCTCGGAGTTTTGGATCAGTAGGAAAAACTACACACGCTCGCCAAGTTCGAGGGATCTATGAGACCACGGACGACGAAGGTTTTTCGAGACCTCTAGAGTATTTTTTCCCAGCACAAAGTCCTAGTATAGCCAGAAGCACAGCGGTGAGTGAATTTGGCCAAGCTGGCTCATCTAATGTTTCTACGACAAACTCGATACGACCAATGAAGAACCGTCACTTCCTGCAGAGTGTCAATCCCTTGGATGCCTCCGGCCCTAGGTTCGTAAAGAACTCTACAGCACCGCATGTCCCACGAATGCCAAATCTTCCAGTCCTCACGCAGGCTCCAAGACGCCGTCCTGCAAAGGAAACAGATGATAGGAATTTGCGTGGGAAGAAGAAAAGCCGCCTTGTGATCACGATTCCCGTAAGAATTAGCCATGGCCTTTTACAAGCAACTATATCGAAGCCTTTGCAAAGACACTGGCCTGGAAAGCAAGCTCGAAACAGAGACGAAAGAGATCAGCAGTTCAATATTGCAGATGCTAGACGCTTCACAAATCATGAAGGAAGGTATGCTATGAATGTGACTTGTTGGGACGATTCTGTTGTAGCATCAAGCTCTAGCCAAAGTCATTTCAAGTGGCTGTGAGTGCTAGCATCTACCCATCTAGAAGCCACTCACTAAGATGGCTAGACATATGCAGCGATCAAGCATGAACCTCGGGGAGTTCCAGGTACCTTCTTGAAGAATTTCGAACTAAATCAATCTAGACTAACAGAGGATAGGACTTTGCACTAAACGCTCCTAGCCTTGGACCAGAGCTGAGATTCTTGATTCTACAGCTTTTCGAAAAGCTGCAAACAGCGAATAAGACGAAATTTTTCGATGGACATCGGATGAGCCCAGGAACGGTTCTGCAATACAACGGAAGTACTGAAAATTCTACAGATGAGGCCAATCTTTCGGTCACGTTCCTTTGCTTTCCGTACCTTTCTCTTAAACATACCACCTTCCCCGTTGTGCAGTCTGAGCAGACATATCCTATCAGGACATTATCACAGACGCTGTATCCCCATGAACCTGCCAGGGGCAAGATGTCTTCTCCAGTATTTTGCAAAGGCTTGTCAAAATCTGCTAGAGGTGTTCTGTACGTACCTCATCTGTGGGCTGTGATCATCGGCTCAAGTAAGTGAGCCCAGAAAGTAAGATCATGATCACGACTTACGAATCACAGAATACTTACTGACATGTTCTGAGTCTAATGTAAAAGAACTAGCGGGACACTCAATCTCACTAGCGACTCTGTCCTCGCCATTAGTAGAGAGACCACTTGAACGAGCGACCACCATCGTACAATCGTCAATTATTGGTCAACCATCGGCAATTCTAGGACTTAGGCAGGGGCCGAAACCTTCTCATTCCGGTGAAAACTCATTGTTGAAACAAAACATGCTCAATCCGATATCGAAAAACGACACCTTGCAGTTGGGCCGACGATTGTCTTCGTCTACTTACCCTCCACCTACTCTACCAATGAACAGCCATCGTATCCATGGTTATATGAATTCTACGCATGAAACTCGAAGGATCTCTATGGATAACCAAAGATCGATACACCAAGAACATGAACTCTCAGATGGCGAAATTGCCGGTCCCTCATTCCAAACACTAAAGCAGGATTCCACTTTACCATTTTATGATATCCGTTCCGAGCTGAAGGCGTCTATCAACGACAGATTCCGAGGAAAGGAGAAGCCTTTTTATGACATGTTCATTTTGTCAACAGAACCAAACGCACAACAATCGGCATACTACTCTACTTATGTAAGCGAAGTGAGCGGGTTAGTCGACTTGCAGCAAGATCTACTTGATTCCCAAGGGCAGCGATATAGCGAAGTTATGCATCGATTAGAAAAAGGCAAGCGAGTTGCGAAAGTTCTGGAGGCTCTCGAAGAATTGGAAACCCAAAATAAAGAGCTTCCAGAGTTTGATTTTCGAAAGCACCAACACCACAGAGATGATATTCTCAAGACACTAGACTTGGAAGATCGATCACTGCGGACTGCTATAAGACATTTGGCAGACGCTATTGAGGCAGCCTTTAGGTTAGTGGGAGAGATCATGGATCGAAGATTGCACTTCCTGCCATCCAAAGAAGGCAACGTCCTCGACAATGGTGGAGCAGATGGAAAATACACAACCACACTGCCTTTCTTGGTTTGGGGACATGAAATACCTCCATTGAAACCTGGTTTTGCATTCCTTCAACCAGAAGATGCAGAGATACATGCTCGACGTGCAGAGCTGAACCACATCCTACCTATTTTAGATGCCATTGATCGAAGTATCCGCGCTGGACACTTTGCATTATACAGCAAGATCCGAGACACAGACATACAGCAGCTTCGTTCGCTGATAGCAAATTACTTCGCCGAGATAGCAACAAGGAAGCACGACAGTAGCACTCTTATGGAGCAGCATCATTCCTTGACTGGGAGTTCTGACACAACCTCAGCCCTAGGATTTCTTAATTGGATGGTAAACAATGTTACCTTATCGGATCATACGACCTTTCTCACCTTGGAGATTCTAACTATGATGAACAAGCTCATAGGCGCTCTGGAAAACTTCCTAGCTTTGTTTGTGCCGTCCAAGCACAAACATCGTTTGATAGGTAAAGCTTGGGGTGCTCTTGGGATTGCTTTGCAGGTAGGCTTCACTCACAAACAACGTTTTCGAAAACAAAGATCTTCTTTGCGAATACCTTTACAACTTCAATGCCCCTCTCTGTAGGATCTATAACCTGGAGGCTCCCTTTTCTATATTATACTGTATGTAATAACGTGGTGTTTCGCTAACCAAAGCATAGAGTATCGTCATCACAACTGAAGAACACGACACTCATCGTCAAGTCTCGTACGTCATTCGTCATCTTGCAAGAGACACGGCGGGCGATAGAAAGACTATAATCCGCCTTCCATATCTAGACGACTGTCAATCCTGCCAATCCACAAGCACTTACAAGTCCACGAAAAAAGCCGTAGAGCATCTGAAAAAACAACACCAGTTAGATCAATGGGCTGTAAAGAGCCCCAAGTGGTCGGAATATATATGCACAGTCAATCAACTCCGAAGAGACTCAAAGAATGAGCATCGCCTCTGCTTCCTGCGAGATTCCCTCAGTCACTTGGAGGACCTATGCGAAGGGGCGATGAGATTCCATGCAGCAGTTACTACAGATGGCAAACGCAAAATAGAGGAGCTTTCTCTTCCTAGACATCTAGTGCGATGCTTGGAAGAGACCATCCTGTTCATTCTACGAGCAGCAATGTCATTTGCTGACCTCAAGCATGAGTTTCATGGCAACACGCCTGCGTTGCACCTTGACCAGCAACCAACTCATATGCGCTATGCACTTCATGAGCTCAAAAGGCTTGCTACATCTGCACAGCAGTCCATGGCCGACGCAGAGAAGGCGTTTTCGCTTTCGTATACAGAGTCTGGGATGGTTGATATGAGCCCAGCTAGTCCCGAATTTCTAGTCGCTCTCATTTTTCAAAACCTCCAACGTAGACGCCTAGTTGAAGGTTCGGATTCTGAAGTCAATGGCTTGTACCAGGCGTATACCTCACGACTAGTAAGTGCACTATTGCCTTTACACATCAACCGATCAACACCCTCGCCTATATTGTCATAATCTAAACCCTCGCTGACACATTGTAGAAATACCAGGTGCACAAATATCCCCGTAAGAGGCTTCTTCGCGAGATCCACGATTTACAAGACGAATTGACAGCCGTTACTTGGGTGAACGAATGGCAACAAGAATCCTACTCCAATTTCGCCGAAGCATTGAATCCTCGAATTTTTCGACCTAGTACGGCCAAAGTTCCCATTGACTTTGTAGCTGTGAGACGCTTCCTGCGAATAGAATACCGCACTTTGAGGGCAGTTGCAGCGGAACTAGAAGCACTCGAGAATGCAGCGAGAATGTTGCGAGACCAACTCAAAGACAGCGTAGAGATTCTAGAAGAAGATCATGGCAAAGCTATCATGGTTTTTACTACAATCACGACCATATTTTTGCCACTGTGAGTCATGTCTCTCGAACACTATGTCCTGATACCCTACTGTTCGACTTACACATCCTCTAGATCTTTCGTATCAAGCTTTTTTGGTATGAACACCATCGATATTCGCGAAACCAACCGCAGCCAGGGCTTCTTCTGGGTTATTGCTCTTCCGGTGACCGTCGGTATTGTTGGCATGGCTGTGTTCATTGCGTACTATGGCGGCCAGCTATACGACGCGGCTTCGATAGCGCTGCAGCAGTTTCGAGACGACACATCCCAGGAGAAGGTACGATTAGCCTCAGCTGGCCAGGAGCTCCTCCGTCGAATCGATTCAAAAGAAGTTGCGAGACCGCAAAGCTTTCGAGGACGCTTTTCTTGGAAGAGCAAGAAAAGTGGGGATGCGGACATGCTACCCTGATCAAGTAGTCAATATTTTTCTTATATATAATAAGTGTTCTTGTATCTGACAAGCTTAGGTTGTGTGTGGAGGTGGTTACAGCACTTTCTAATAACGAATCTTTACTTTGGAGTTTACCGCATTGCCTTGTTTTCTAGACTACATGCTCCGTTGATCTACGGACTGCCCTCTCTGTGTACGCCTTGCTGTCATGGGTACAGGGCATATCACTGGCGCCTCTAGCAACCAATTGCAGCTCAACATCCTCTCTGCCTACGGGTATCGACAGCTTCTATGGAGACATCCTCTGAGGCAGCTATCAAAAAATTATTTGCCAAACTAAAAAATCTCTGACTGGCATACGCGTTTTTTCACAGGCAAGCAGTCATGCAAGAAACACGACCTATGAGAGGCCCCACGTTATAATATCTATTCCGCCCAACAACCCATATATACCCAACCATCCATCTATTTATATTCTATTCAGCCGGATTCGAAACCGTTTGACCGTTTGCGATATGCCGGTGTTGGTATTGGTGTCCTCGTCAGTCACGGTATTGCCAAGTAGTCAGTGAAGTCGCTTTTCACAACGTCACCGAGTACCAAAAGAGGTCACCGAAACCCAAAAACTACATACACGACAAACTCCATAGGTCCCACGATCAAGATGTACGCATGGTATATCTTGTAATGTCCGTATGGTAAGTGGCCGAGACGCCCTCGCGGCTCACAGTGAGAGTGAATTCTAGTACCGTGGCAGAAGCGTTTGTTGGGATTTAATTCAACGGCACACGAGTGACTGAGTAGTCAAACGTCAGGCAGCGACCAAAATGATCATATATAGGCTCTCACCTTTTCATCATTAGTTTCACCCATCTTCACGACTTCTATCACTTGTTATCAAACCATGCCTTACCTTTGCACCCGCGTCAAGGGAGCCACGTTACAGCAACGCTATGTACTTGACATGTACCCACCGCCTGAAAAATGGGCTTGGAGTCTACATGACGAATACACCTACAAGTTGAGAGCCCCACAACGCAGACACGACGCAGTCAAGCGGGCCATCATCCGCGCCATCAATGATGTCCGCAAGGACAACATGAAAGTATGCGCTGCAAGCATCGTCGTCAAAAGCCTCACGCTCAACCCTCCGATCTGGCCGCAAAATGAGCTCAACAAGGATACTCCGTTCGAAATGTACGCGTTCAAGCCACACTACGACGAGTTTCCTAGCGGATTTGCGGTCATGATCAAGAAACGCGAGAACGCGCGACCCTTGACTGCCGATCGAGTCCTCATTCGTGACCCCAAGGCAAGGGCATGGCGACCGATCAAAGAGTGGCTTGTCGACTGGACGGAGAGCAAGCACTATCGGACTGGGTCGCCGGCTCTGACGTTGGAAGAGGCACAGCGTAAGTGGTGGACATGGAATGGAAAGAGCTTCCCCATCATGAAGCTCCCGTCGGAGGTGCGTCTTCTCATCCTGGCGCATGTTCTCGGAAGCGGAATACGTCCACATACTGTCCTGTATGGCAACGATGAAAAGGTCGTTTTGGGCTCCGCATGGACGAACAACCCTTTCTCCAGCAATACAACATTTCCCACAAGGCCCAAAAACACCTTGGACCGCGAGCTGTGGCAGACCATCCCCATCACGAACTACGCCATCTTCGGGGTATCAAAACAGTTGCAGGCTGAGGCGACGCAACTCGGGTGGACGCTTTCCCAGAAATACTTCTGCAGCGAGTGGGTTTTCCACAGCGTGGCAATTTGCCCAAACAAGCCGACCGCACCTCAGTGGCTTTGCAGGGTAACGCTCAATTTCGACATCTCCAATTTCTTCGACTTTGTGAACCTCCAACTCTCGGAATCCGCAACTCTGGTGCACAGACCGGCACGCGCTCGAGCAAAAGTACTTCACGCCCTGCCCATGCTTGAGACTTTGACGTTGGAATTCCCGGACCCGTACGATGAAGACTGCTCCAATCCTTGGAATGATTTCTACGTCCGTTATCATCTTGACCGCGATTTCTCACGGAATTTCGATTGGATGGAGAGGAAGACGTGCTGGAAAGTGATTATCGACTGGATAATAACGTTTCTGTATCCTTACATTGAAGGAATTCCAAAGGTCCGGCTCCGCGGAAACATCAAAACGTGTACGAGGACGAAGTGGTTGAGCATCCTTAGAGGGGAGAGCAGCTACAACCACGAAGAGGCAGTGAGGGAAATCCTAAGCTCTCATCCTAAGACCATGTTAGTATTATTCTTGTTCCTAGGCTTAAATAATTAATGAGATTGCTGACATTTTCTTCAAGGCCGCCGCAATGTTGTTGCCCGCAGTCTTGTCTCGATAGCGGAGATGCCTACGACCAGCGGCAGTATGGCATACCACTTGGGACATATGCTTTTGACCACGACGACATCTTCTACCCCAAGGAGAAGGAGGAAGATGTAGTGGAGTCGTGGTAATGTTTTTCCAAAGGTAGAGGACTCGCAGCATGTAGCTTTGCTTCCTTGATAAAAGACGTATATAAAGAGAGAAGGACGGATACAGGACGGACCAGGACAAAACCTACCACCATTTCATAGAATTCGTAGAGTAACGTGACGCCCCACCAAGCGCACGCCCCCACCTAACGCCCATTAACACAATGACGCACCTATATTTTAACCCTTACTTTCTCCACTACTATAGCTCCTATTAATATAGCTCTTGCAGCGCTAGATATACTAGAGCCTAGAGAATCTTTCTCTTATATAGAAATTATAAAAAAATATAGTTATAACTAGTTAATATTATTATAGCGCTATTAAGGTATATAAGGTACTTATAATACTAAAATTAATAATAATAAACTACTTAATACTATATAAGAAAAATACCTTATAAAGTATATTAAAATACTTAGTAATTAAGGTC